>APFE030547190.1:0-12822 GCA_000404065.3 Pinus taeda
CCTTAGCTTGCGATGATGGAACTGAGCCACCTTGGCAATTACCTTGGCCTCCTCTATACAGACATGATGCCTGGTCTTGTCTACATGCTCTGCTAAGGCTGAAGACTTAGTTCTCCCATGCCTCAGGTCAGCTGCATGCTCGCAGATTCTTTGCTGGATGGAGCGCCCTGTTTCACCTATATAGGGCATCCCACAAGAGCAAGGAATCAAATAAACACCCTTCATGTCCATAGGGTTAACCGGATCTTTCACCGACCTAAGGGAATTGCGAATGGTTTTGAGAGGCCTGAAGGTTGAGGGAATATCGAATTTTTTGAGGATCCGAGCAATCTTGTCTGTGGTCCCCTGGATATAGGGAATATGGACACCTAGATAGTGTTCCTTAGGTTCTTTCTTCTTAAACGCATTTTTAGAGGCTTTGAGGAAAGCTTTCCGACCCAGGTGCCTACTATATCCATTTTCCACAAAGACATCAAGGAGGTGGGATCTCTCTTTATCCAGGCTCTCATTATCCGAGATTCTAAGGGCACGAGTGGCCAGGGTGTTAAGAACACCCATCTTTTGAGTATTAGTCATAGGTAAAAGAGTATCAGTGAAAAGCTAAAATCAATCATCCATCACAGAATTATGAGCAAGATAGCAAGATGCATTTTTATAGGACCTGCCTCCAACTCCTTGAACAAAAACAGGGACAGCAAACAAGTAGTTCACATTCAGTTTCTACTTTTGAGACCATCTGTCTCTACATTCATGTAAAATATATTTAGTTTTCCTAGAATGTATCTCTCTCAGTTAGGAGATATTTTGATGTAAATTTTATATAAGTAATTCCTTATTCGAAGTACTGAGTGTGGATTCTTAGACATTTCTGTAGACACTTTATTTTGGAGTAGAAGTGTTGTTGAACAACTATTGTATGGCTGGCTGGACAAAGTAATAAAGAAAAGGGTTTTTATAGGATACTTGTGTCAAATGAGAAACAAATAATTATTCTATATCTTATCTTTTTTACATTTGTCTGGTTTAAATATTTATATGTGTTTCATATCTAAATGATAAATGATAAATTATATTTCAGAAAGAGCTTTACTACATTCTGTCTTTAAAATCGTTTATATTCTTAAAGTTTTCTTCCAAGCTATCATAGGTAGGGAATTCTTAATTGCTCCTTAATTTTTAGTTTATCATTCTGACCATTTAACAAAAAATTCTTAATTTGTTTTTTTTAATGAGCACCCACTTCCCTCATCTTGAACTTTGTTGAAGGATTCTTAATTTCCCTTTCTCCCATTCAATACCATTTCACCCTTTTAAGCTATCATTTGTCTCTTGTTTAGCTATATTTCCCTGTGAAGCCCTCCTTTGTTGAATCAACCTGATCCAGTTAAGCCATCTTTAGTTGACTCCATAGCCCAATGGCCTGAAATACCTTGTTCTATCCATTTGCTCCTAAATTCCACCACCAAACAAAATCAAAACCCCCCAAGCTTTCATAACTAGCCTAATATCCCATAAACAAAGCTAGATCAAAAAGAGAGAGCCCTCTTTGAGTATAGATTGGCTAGATTCTGTACTTAAAAGATTGGTTTGTGGTTATCTCGGACCCCTTTCCTTCTTCTAACAACTTCAAGGAAAATTTGAGTGATAAATGTATGGAGGACTGTCTATAGGAGTATGAGACTCCTCTAGGATGAAAATCTAAAAGATTTGAGCCCCCTTGGGAAGGTCTAGCTTGATGTAAAGTTCAAGTAAGACTTCAATGGAAAATGGGGTCTCAATTGGGCTTGGTTGGATTTGCAGTATTTGATTTATGGACTCAGCAATGATTGTAAATAAAATCTATTGGTCAGGAGAGACTATGGCTCTTTGACTTAGAATATAGCAAGCTTGGAAAAAATGGATGATTTCTTGGAATAAGTATACCCGTGGGAACAAGTATTTGGGAAAATTTGATTCCTATAGATGAATGTCATCATTCTGGTTCAAGAATTTATTCTTACTCCAGGAATGGAGCTTTAATAGGTTGCTAGAAGTAGATATGTCTTTAATTTGGAAATCTTTGTCTGCCAATGGGAGATGGTCAATGTCCGAATGAGGAGTTTGTAGGGTTTTTTCACTCAAAATGCTTTGGGAAGCCATAATTTGGTTTATTCTATTGAATTATTCTTTATGTGGATTAGGAGTAAGCTTAGGGGCTTTGGAACAGTAGGAAGGGCGAATACAATCTACAGGAAAAGGGGCTTTTGATGCACATTAGGTTTATTCTAGTTTGGCAAGGTCTTTTAATTAATTTAATCAATTAACCTTTCATTAATTACTGTGTAGATATTTAAACAGAGGGTCGTTCTGGTTCTTTCAAGAATACTTAGAAAATAGAGATTTAGTGTGCAATTAGGATTGTATGGCAGCAACAGAGGTTTTTGAAGCTTGAATTATCTCTGTGTTGCTTCAATTTGGAATCTGCAGGGTCTTCAGGTTTAAAAATGGGTTGAAAATAATTAAATAGGGTTTTGGGTGTTGGAATTGATTGATAGAGGCGTTTGCAACGAAAAATTAGTGAAAAGAGTAAAAAGGGGGCTTTTTATGCTTTTAACTAACAATGGTTAAATTTTTGCGCAACATTAATGAATAAACAGTGAATGGTTTTCTTTTACATGGGGAGGTGGTTTTATGCCATATCACGCCGCTTTTGCGTGGAGGGTGGTATTTTTCGAGAGCACACGATACAACGTGGTGCTGCCACGTAGCGAAACAGTGATCGGCCAAAACCGCGAATCTCCTGTGCT
This sequence comes from Pinus taeda, assembly GCA_000404065.3. Taxonomy (NCBI): domain Eukaryota; kingdom Viridiplantae; phylum Streptophyta; class Pinopsida; order Pinales; family Pinaceae; genus Pinus; species Pinus taeda. The sequence continues at coordinate 2,787 of APFE030547190.1, forward strand.
TTTGGGATTTTAACTATCAGATGACGGAAGCACACAATATGGATATGGGCTGTCAGATCCGGAGGTGGTAGACCGAAGGGTTATCGCATGGTGGAGTTGCGAGGGCAGAGCTGGGGAGTGGGGTTGGGTTTAATTACAATGAAATGTAACTAATTAGGAAGTAATTAGGGGATTTTGATATATGAGATGGGTTAATAGGGCATCAGGGAATTATAAAAATGGGGGGTTTAAATATATACAGTGGGACTATGGGTTAGAAAATAACATAGGGGTTAAGTTTAAAGGGTATCAAGGAGGGTTTTTAATGGGGTCCGACACATTTAAATTTTCAATCTTAGGATAAAGGATTTTTAGTGGGTTTTTAAGGGAAAAAGGGAAATTAATAAAGGGGGGGTATTAGTTGTGATGGTTATGGGTTTCACACTAGGGAAAGGGGTTTTGGGAAGGAGAAATTGAGTGAAATAAGGGGGAAAGTGAAATGAAGGGGAGAGGATATTTTACAAGGGAAAATACCTCTCTTGAAAATGAAAATAATGAAGGGGAAAATGAAGAGAACATAATAAAGGGGTTTAGTGAAACGAGGGGGAATTAGTGAATAAGATTTAGTGAATTGACCTTTGCCTTTAATAGTTCCTTCTGCACATGAAACATAGGATCAAGTATGATGAAGCTGCATTTGAGCTAACAACTTTGTGCATTTCCAAAACTTCTTCTACCTACTCTTTATTTACCCTAGCATTTTATCTTCATTCATTGGGTGCATTTGAGCTTGTTGACCCTTCATTTTGTTTTTCTTTGATAAACAAACTATCAAGTTCTAACCTTATAACTTCCAATGGCTCAGATGAAACTAATGAGATCATTATTATTCTCTACCTAACTACTGATCTTCCAAGATTAAATAGTTTGGCTAGATCTTTATTCTCTATCTATTCACATGAAATTTAAAGCATGAATGAATCAAGTTTAAACTACTTTGACCATCATGGCTTTGTGGCATTTTTGACAAGTTGCACACTATATTATTTTGCAAACTAAAGTAAAAAGGAGTGGCATTTGAATTTGCACACTTTCAGAATCTATTTTGATCTCTTTTTGTGGGGTTCATATCTTATACTTTTTTGATCTTTTTCTTTCTTTTAGTCCTTTGATTATTCTTTTAGGACTTACCCTCTTTACCTTTTTTATTTTTAATATGGGAAAACATTTTGTAGAAAGAAAAAGTATGTACAATATTACAAGACTAATCATAACCAATTCTCAATTATGAATCCTATTATATAGGACCCTAACAGTGGCTCCACATGGGGATGGAATTTCCTGGTGAAATGTCAAGAACTTTAAGATCAGTAGCCTTCGAAACTTTGACTATGGTTGCCTTGTAATTGCTTCTCTATGATCTAACTTATTCATACATATGATGCTACACCTTTCAAAGCTTAGGGCCTTCTCTTCGGGCTTCAATCTCAAAAGATAATCATCCAATCCAATCTAAACATTGCAATGTTGTGTACAATGAGCAAAGTAAACAAATGAATAAATGTTAATATGGGGACACGTAATGCTTCAACATTCTACCATTGACTAGTCCACCTGGTAGATCCGTTCCATGTAATTGCCTCAAGAAAAATGCATTGTTACCTCTATAACCATAAATTATATAAGGGCCTTGCCAGCGGAAATCAAATTTAACATGTTTACCCTTTTCTTCTCTTCTAGAATCCCATTTGAGTACTTTGTCACCTATGTAAAAATCATTAGCCTTGATTTTCTTAACAAGAATCTTTTGATCTTATCTTGGATTAGTTGGGATTTCACATAGACTTCTTCCCTGGTTTATTGCAAATGTATTGTCAGATTAATCCTCCTTTGGATATCATTTGGTTCTACTTGCAACTCTTGAATCATTTTCATCACTGGTACTCTTGAAAAAGCTGGAAAAAGAACATGCATTCCATACACTAGCTCGTAAGGAGATGTACCAATGGATTTTTTGGTAGTTAGTCTATCTGCCCATAAGGCATTAACCAAGTTTTTATTCCAGGTCTTCTTGTTGTCTTCGAGCAGTTTCTTGATGATACTAACAAGGCTTTTGTTTGAGGATTCTCCAAGTCCATTACCTTGAGGGTAATAGGTAGTGGAATGGCCAAGGGTAATGTGATATCTACTACAAAATTCTACCATTTTATTGTATTTGAAAGTAGCTGCACTATCAGTAATGAGCTTTTGGGGGCATCCAAATCTTGAAAGGATATTGTTTTCAAGGAATGAGATGATGACATAATCAGTGACTATCAAAATCCATTTATGTTGGGTTGAGGAGGGTGGGTGAATTTCCCCAATGAAGTCTAAACCCCATTCTTGAAAAGGGATTTATGCTAAGATGGCTTTGACAGGTAAAGGAAAGAGTTTCTTCTTACCTTCAAATATTAGGCATTTATGACAGGAGGTCACATATTTTCTGACATCTGCAAAAAGGGTGGGCCAGTAAAAACCTTCCCTTAAAATCTTATCAGTAGTTGTTTTCTAGTATAGGTGTCCTCCACAATCTCTTGCATGAAATTCTTTCATAACTTTGTCATCTTCATATTCTAATAAACAATTCAACAAAATGCCATCATTATCTGTCCAAAATAAAGCATTATATATGAAACAATATTTCATTGATTTCATTTTCAAGAATCTACCTTTAGTCTTAGATAAACCAGGAGGAGCTTGTAAGTTTAGTAAAACAAATATGATATCTACATACCAAGGTGAATCTATGAAAGCTTTACTAATTTGTGGAGTTGCCATCTCTTCCTGATCATCTAGGGCACCAATGAAATTTATATCTAAGGCCTGACAGTTTGATTCAACCATGAGTTTAGCTAAACCTTGGCCTTTGATAAATTTTGTAGGTTTTATTTCAATGTCATATTCCAAAATAGTGGAAATCCATTTGCCTCTCTTTCCTTCAGGCTCATTCTATGTTAAAATGTCCTTTACTACTGAATTTGCAACATATGCAATGATGTGTGAGTATAAAATGTACACTCTGAAATCTTTAATATCCTTTACTAAAGAAAGTGTTTGTTTTTCCATTATGTTGTACTTCAGTGTAGCATCTCTCAAAGATTTTCCAAAAAATGCAATAGGCTGCTCATAACCTTGATCATTCTTTCACAACAAGACTATTGCAGTAGTATGTTCTAAAGAAAAATAAAAAATTATAAAATCTTTTTTGAAATCAGGACTTATGAGGACACTTTTTTTGGTAAGGGCTTCTTTGATTGCCTCAAAACACTACTCAGCCTCTACTGTCCACTTAGGTGTTGAATCTTTCTTTAACATGTTATTCAATTCTCTGATTAGTTATACTAAGTTAGAAATGAATCTTCTAAGAAATTTTGTTTTACCTAAGAATGATTGTAATTCTTTAATGTTTCTAGGGTGGCTAATGTTTAAGATTGCCTCTATTTTAGCTGGATATATTCTAATTCCATCTTTTGATATTATGTGTCGCAAGAGTTTACCTTCTTCTAGCCGAAAGAGTGTTGTTTTGGGATTCAAGGAAATACCAAATTTTCTACATTTAATAAAAACTCTTCTTAGGTGATCTAGATGTTCATTATCTGATTTGGAAAACACTATGATGTCATCTTTGTAATCAACTAGAAAGTCATGGATTTATTTTGCAAAATCTATGTCCATTTCTCTTTTGAATGTTGCTCCAACATTCATCAATCCAAAAGGCATCTTTAAATACATGAAAGTGCCACAGGGAGTGGTAAATGCAGTCTTTCCTTGATCCTCTAGTTGAACTAAGATTTGGTTGTATCGAGAGAATCCATCAAGCAATGAAATTATGGATGATCCTACTATCCTCTAGAGAATGTGGTCCATTTTAGGGAGGGGATAGTTATCTTTTAGTGATACTTTGTTCAAGTTTCTAAAATCAACATAGAGTCTGATTTCTCCTGTTTTCTTTCTTGTCATGACTAAATTAGAGGCCCAATATGAATATCTAATTGGTGCTATGATTTGTGCATCATACATCCTTTTTACTTATTTTTCAATCAATTGAATAAGAATTGGATTAATTCTCCTAAGTTTTTGTTTAAAGTGTTTTTTATCTTCTTTGATGGGTATCTTATGTTGAATAATTCTGGTAACATAAGACTTGAGGTCTTCATAACTACAGGCAAAGACACCTTGAAATTCTTTAAACAGACTTATGTATTTCAACTCTTCATGTGGAGGTAATGCTTTGGATATTTTAATAAGCTTAGGTTTTTCTTCTGTTCCTATGTTACATTCTTCTATGTCTGATCTTAAAGGCTCCATTTCTTTTCTAGCTACATCATTTGAATCAAACAAATCTTCCAATGGGACTAATCCCTTAGGAAAAAAATTATTTTTAAGGTTTCAATCTCAGAATCATCATTGATTGTTTCTTCTATTTCTACTTTTTCTGAGTTATCTATATCTACTTTAGTGAATTTAGTGGGTTTACTTACATCTAAAGCATTTATATCTATCTCACTATTTCTGATGTTATCTATTGTACAATCAGTATCTATGTTACAGTTTTGGAATTCTCCCTCATCATTCATGAAATCATAGATTTGAGAATCTTGTGAAAAAATCTACCAATATTTCAGATTATCAGGTATAACAGGTCCGTGTCTTACTTTAGTAGTGTACTGGTGGTGGGGCTGAAAAGGTAATTTTCAAGTGCTAGAAAAAGTAGCCAAATTGCGAGCTTGCATGTTTTGTTTCCTAGGAATAGCAACAAAATCAGTTTCAAGAAGTTCCTTAATCAAATCTAGAACAATTTCTCTGTATTGGCCAAGTCTAGGATTATTCACAGAATACTCTCCTTTAATTTGTTTTATGATTAATTCTGAGTCTCCCATGATAGAAACTCTCTTGGCTCCAAGTTTTCTTACATTTTGCAGTCCTAAGTTTAAAGCTTCATACTCTGCCATGTTGTTTGTACATTTAAAGTTTAATCTAAAGACATTACCTTCAGAATGATTATTTTCCATGTTATGAATGCAAACTCCTGCACTTGCTCCTAATATATTTACAGAGCCATCAAAATGTAAATGCCATAAAGACTCATGTGTTATGTTTTCACAATTAGGTGCTTTGTATTTTTCTTATACGGCAGTGACTTCATTTTTTCCATTGCTGAATTATACAAGATAAATGAGTCCATATCAGAATGCATAGAGTATATAGGGTAATTCTATGTTTTTTTCTTTGAACTACTTACCATGTATTTCATCAAGGTTTCCCTGTAAAGCTTCCTCTACTTACCAAATATAGAAATGGTAGCATATGACATGTCTAACTGTAGAGATCCCTGCAATTTTTCTCCCCATGGGAGAGATAACAACATTCCATACTTGGGTGGGATATCAACAACTACTATGTCCATAGCAATACTCTTTGTTGGGCATTGGACTAGAGTTACACACAAATCTTTAATCAGGCCAAGGAATTTGACTTGGCTACAATCAACGGAAAATAGGTCCTTGTAGGGTCTGGTGATATCTAAATTTAATCTTTCCATGATTGCCTTAGGCATTAGGTTATGGGATGCCCCTGAATCTAGCATAGGATTATGTAAGATTTTATCATGAACATTTAAGCTAATGTAGAATAGAGGGATACCCCCTTGTTGGTGTTTTCCATTTACTTCTCGACCAAATAATAACTCAGGTTGATCATCATTAAGGTTTACAACATCTTCGCCTTCACCTATATTTAGTGTTTCAGTGATTTGTGCTTTGTGTGATTCATTTTTCACTAGCTCTATCAAAGGAACTGATATTTTCAATTTGGCTATCTCAGTCTTAATGTTGAATGGAAATTGAGTTTTTCCTAGCTGAATGAGTTCTTCCTTAGCAATCTTGGTCTGTGTACTTTTATCTTCTTTATCAGCACTTGGTAACTCAGTTTGTGTACCAGTAGTTTTGTTTTGAATTTTCTTATTTGGAATAGATTGAGTAATAGTTGAAATTTGAGTTTCAGCTAAAGTTATGTCTACAATTTTTGGGCTGGAAATCTCCTGAGTTCCTCTAGGGAGAATTTGTAGAACTTTGGTCACCGAAGCTTCTTCTATTTTTTTAGCTTGGGTTTGCACTGATTTCTTAGTGGAAACTTTTGTATTATTTTTGCTTCTAAGGCTATACTATTTATGAACTTGATAGATAGCAGATTCATAGCCTTGTTTGTATTCAAACGAATCTCAAGATTCTAATTGTAATTGTTGTAACATATACAATTTTTGTTCTTCCTGAGTAAGAAAAACAACATCTTCGGTTTAATCCCCAATAGGTTTATTTGGCTGTCCTCCTCTTCTTCATGGTTTTGTGAACCTTCATCATAATTTTCCTAGAAAGGTGGCCTAACCTGTTGATCAGGTATAACATCTCTTGTTTTTCCAGTATTAGGATTTTTCCTAAATCTCAGGTTTCTAATTGGGGGTCCTTGTTGATTTTCCCACTGAGATTTTCTTTCCATATCTTCTAATCTATCCATTATCCTTTCTACACTTTTAGCTAAACTGACTATCTTACGATTTGAAGTGGATGGTTCCTCTTTGATGGTAACTCTTTTCTCATTTCTCATCCTAGCTCTCTTAGCTAATAAATTGGCTTCTACACTAACAACATTACTTTGCATTTGTTCCAATGTTTCAGGGTTTCTTTCTCTCAATTGGTAAGACATATTAGTGTCAAAACCATCAGGAAATTTGATTTGTGCCAAGTCTAGTGGAGATTCGATATTTATAGGGATTGCATTATAGATATTGTTGAACCTAGTACAATAGTCCTGAACAGATTCATTGGGATCTCTTCTAATGTTTTTTATAATCAGACAATATTTGTAAGGGGTTTTTCTTTCTTTCCCATCTATTGATAAACAATCTATGGAAAGCAGCTAAATCAACAATATGATTAGCAAGTAAACCTTTAAACCATCTTTTGACATCCCCTACTAGTGTTTGGGCAAATAATCTCATTTTCACATCAGAGTCATCAATATCATGTAACTCAAAATAATCAGTCATTTTATTCACATTCTGTTGGGAAGTATACTGACCAGTAGCATCAAACAGAAAGATTTTACTTTGGTAGTCTTGGGGCATGGGATGTAGTTGAGCTGGTAAGATCAAAGGTGCATATCTGTCTGCCATGGCTAAGGCTTTGGTTTGACTAGAGGGTAAAGTAGTGGTGCTTGAAGAAGAGCTTGAGATGGTTTTAGATGAACTAGATGAACTTGAGATGTTTGGTTGGAGAGGAAGTTGAGGTATGAATGGTTTTTGGGAATGAATTGTAGTGGACATTATAGGTGAGGTGGTAGTAGATGAAGCTGTATTTACAATTTTTTAAGACTCCGTGGAAATTTCAGGGGTAGCAGTAGTTAGGAAAGCTAATTGAACTTATTGTTGAAGATAGGCTTCGTTTAATTTCCTTATCAAACTTGAGGTTAAAGCTTCTAGCTTTTCAAAAGTATTGAAAACATGTTGATCTAAATCAGGATGTATAAGAACCTTCTTTGATTCAATAAATTGAATAAAATTGGGGTCTATTATGGTATCATGAATTGAATTTTCAGATTTGGTACGAAACAAAGAAAGCTCAAATGATAAATCAAATTGAATATCCTCTAAACTTGATAAGTCTTTAGGAAGTGAATTTTCTTTAACTAATTGACTATTACTTCCTTGGCTTTCTACCTTTTTTGGTTTTCTTAAGATTCTGTCAGGATCATCAACTATTATACCAGGGTTTGGATCTAGATGTGCTCTCATATAGTGTGTTCTTTTCGAAGCCATAATTTTGATTTTTTTTAATGAAACATTTTAACTCTAAAATGACCTTAAGGCGAAGAGATTAGATTTTAAGATTTTCTTCAAGGTTTATCAGACTGAGGATTGTCCCCACTATGATCACCACTATGTTATCACTCTAAAATTTCCCTAGGTTTGTTATCTTGTGTTGAAAGAAATATTAGAGGTAACCACAAATCTACTTTTGAGATCAGAATATAGTGTCCTTCCTAATGCTCAGAGAGGGTTCTCTCTTTATGATTTAACTTTGTTGAGTTAATTGATTTTAGGCTAGTTATTTAAGCTTGATTGGGTTTTGATTTTGATTTGGTGGTGTAATCACTGACTTATATGGATAGTGGATAGAGGAGTTTCCTTTACCATTGGGTATGGGGTCAAGTGTCAAGAAAATAGGACTGAATCAAGTTCTAAAGATAATGTTCACAGGGAAAGGTAGTTGAGTAAATTCATATCTTTTAGGCTAGATGGTGAAGTGGTTTTCACTTGGGGTCAAGGAGCAGTTAAGGATTCCTCAAACCGAATAATGAGGGAAATGATAGAAGTCAATCGAAACTAGGGAGTAATGAAGGATTACCTACTATGGATATTAGAAGAAAACATGAAAATGAATACTTGCTCAAGATAGAGTGTACTTAAATAAATTTTGTAATAATATTTTAGTTATTTCATTTAATTTAGATAACATGCAAGTATGTGAAACACTTAAGAAAATAACTATTTGACAAACATAAAATACTTCACTAAAGTGGCCTAAGACATGAATCCTATAATACAATGCCTTTATTACTCAGTCCAGTCTGCTGACTTGAAAAATGGTACAATGAACCCTTAGGTTTCATATCAATACAATTATAGAAATTTTTAGCAATCCACACGCTATACTTTGAATTATGAAGTGTTTATACAAAAAAATTATTACAAAATATCCTAAACTGCTTTAAGAATTATTCAACAAAATGGAAATATCTTCATGCAAGACAATAGAGACAAATATGTAACTGATGCATGATGTCCCTCTTTTATCATTTGCTATTGACTCTTCTTTGATATTACGATGCTTTTTCTCTTTGCTTGTTTGTATTCCACACTTATTGTTCTTTTACTTTTCCTTTTTACTGATACTCTTTCATCTGATACTCTTTGACTTAGCTTATCTGCTGCTTTTCTTTCACTACACTGTATCCACTGTCTACCTTGCATTTTCATAGTAAATTATTTAATTTTTCCCAAGTCTTTATATCTGGTAATTCAATATTTACCATTCTTTTGTAGACTTCATCAGATTCTATTTATCTTGCAAAGGTGGGCTTGTTTACAAAAAGATGTTTTACCTCATGCTGGAGGTAAAAGAGATTCTTAAAAGTCTGGTAAAGGACCTTTCTTGTAGGCATCCCTTTCATAGAGGAACTATTGGCTTGCTCCTTTTCCACTTCTCTGATTCTTTTATCATAGTATTCATGTGGCATTAACCTGTCATTTTTTACAAATGGATTAGGCAGACCTTTCTACCTCAAAACATAAAATTTGGCATTTGTCCTGAAGCTGCACCATTAACTTCCTCTTGGTGATTACCTTCTTCACCTCTAATATAGTGCCAGTTTGTCAGCTATTCCAAGCTCCTGCAAATAATATTTATTCTTTGAGTTAAGGAACTAGATTATTCTTGAGGCTTCCTTTGGCATATTTCCAAGTGCAGCCTTAACCCTCTAAATTGCTTCACCAACCTCTTTGACTAAATCATTTTTTTCAAAGCTAACTTGTATAGATGGCCAAATATCATTGACAGAGTCAATGATATTGGCCCATAGCTGCTCTTTTGCTTGTGCAAGTGGATCCTTCAATGTTAATTCCTTTTATATGTTCTTTATCCTCTCATTCAACCTGTTTGACTTTTGTGTTTCATTTGTATGCATTATTTGAGCCAGTTTCTTCTCAACCTTTAGAATTTTTATCTATTCTTTAAGTCTATTTATTTCAGTGGTCTGAATGGACATGTCCTCCATGGCTTTGACGAGTTTAGCTGATTCATCAATAGAATGAATTGCTATTGTTGTTGAATCTATTGCTGATGTAGTTGTTGTTGCAGCTGGAAGTGTTGTAGCTAGTGGAGTTTGTTATATACCTAGGGGGGGTAATATGCGGTACCGAGGGAGGTACCCAAGGTAATAATGTAATAATGGGATGGGCCAT
>APFE030547190.1:28635-46622 GCA_000404065.3 Pinus taeda
TACAAGGTTTGAGTGTAAACTGGATAAATACCTGTAATGTTGAGGTGAACAGTGCCAAGACGGAAGGATAACAAGTTCTGGGCTATTTCACAGCAGTTTTCTTGATCAGTTGGTGGTCTGAAAGTTCGTACAGTTGGCTCAGACGTTGTTTTGCATGGGAGCATGGGTCACAGCGTATAATAGTGAAAATTACCCTTTTTCATTTTATTTAACAAAACTGAGGTTGGCGCAGTTTTTGGATTTATCAGGCGGATGTTTTTGGATTTATCGGGCGGATGACGTACGCAGAGAAATGACATTTTGTCGTTTGTGGAGGGTGGTAAGTAGTACGTGATCGCACCGCTTTTGGAGCTGGGCGGTTTTGGGCCTGGGATGAGCGATCATATGGACTGCGCGATGCGTGGCAGAGGTACAGGCAGAAAACCACTTGGTGATCGTGAGTTAAAGCGCGGTCACCAGGGGGGAGCGATATTAGCGTCGACCATTGTATGAAAGGGGAGTGATCGGACGGTGGACATGCATGGAGTTTGGGAGAACTTTATTTGCAGCGGGCCCAATGTAATTAACAACTATTTAACTATATTGGGGTAAATGCGATTGGTCGGGGGTGGTTCTTAATTAACCTTAAGGGTTAATTAATTCCAATTTGTGGAGTGGGGGATTAGGCTATTAATAAATTTTAGATAAATCTATTAATCCCTTTTTAAGAGTGTTTATGGTTATAGTTAACCTGGGGCGGGATATATAAAATGTCGGGGATTTATGTATAATTAAATAATACGGGAAGGGGAATGTTTTTCGGGATATATATAATATGGGTTAACAGTTAATATGATAAAAAATGAGAATAAGAGCTAAGTGAACGTTAGAGATTTACATTTAAACTTAGGCTTTAAAGTGGGAAAATGGGTTTTTAAGGGATATTATATATTTTCCTAAGTAAAGTAGGATTTCTACTTAGGAAAAACTTTATGAAATGAAATGAATGTTTTATGGATGGTTTTAAGTATTTAGGCCATTTAAATTATTGGGCTGAGGGTCCGGTCCCTCCAGAAGTCAGAGAAATGCTCTGAGCCCCTTTAATTTCAAAGACTTCAATACTTTAGGGGAGATTAGTGAAATCTATAGGGAAAAATGTGAATGGAAGTTAACTATTTGACTTTGTTTTACTTGAACTGCATCAAGTGAAATATCTGCCTTGCACTTGTGATAAAATTAAAAACTAATACCTTTAGAGACATTTATACATCACAAGTAATTCTGCAACACCATCTGCCTACCCTACCTACTTTAGCTTGACGTTTTTCTTCTTTATTTGGGTGCACTTAGATTGGCAAACCCTTATCAATCTTCTTTTTCTTTTACATGGTAAGCCTACTTAAGTCCACACTTATTACTTCCAAGGGCTCAGATTACACTATTGAGCACCTTTTATTTACTCTACCTATCTACTTATCTACCAAGTTTACATTGTTTGATCAAATATTTATTCACTATCTCTAAAACATGAAATTCAAATATGAACTAGCCAAGCTTAAGCTGTTTGACTATTCATCAATTGTAGCATAAGTTAACAAACTACACACAATGCTTATTACAAAAAATGAAAAAGTAGTGGCATTTAGACTTGGACACTTTCCTGGTCTATTTTATTTGGGGTTCGTTTCTTTCATTTTTTCGAACATCTTTATTCTTTTTACCCTTTGATTTTTCTTTTAGGGTATACTCTCTTTACATTTTTTAAATTTTTTGATTTTTTGAAAATATGGAAAACCTTTGCAACAAGAAAATGTATGAACATATTACAGAGCTCATGAAGTCAATCATGAAATATGACACTTATTGATATAGGAGCATAACACTGGCTCCACTTGGGGATGGATTTTCCTGGTGGAAAGTCAAGAACAACAGGTCAAATGGCCTTTTGAATAACTTAGACTGTGCTCTGAAATCTCCTTCTGCTGGTTGCTTTTTGGTATGTATGACAGTAGTACTTGTGAAGCTTAGGGCCTTCACTTCAGGCTTCAACTCTAGAAAGTTACCATCCAATCAACACCAAACCTTTATTCTTGCTGCTTGAATCCCACTTAAGCACTTTGTAACTTAGGTAGGAATCTTCAGTCTTGGCCTTTTTATCAAAGTCTTTTTAACCTTTTCCTGCACAACTTGATATCTGACCTGAAACTAAAAGGTGATACAACCTTCAAACCAAATTAGTAAATCATCAAGATCTTAGGGCCTTTTGATTGGATTTAAATCTTTTAGAATTTATTTCATAATCTATTGAAAACTGAATTAAATCAAACTGAAATCCTACCTACTCTATATCATTGAAAATCAGGTTGAATTAAATAATACAAAAATGCCAATGAAGCCAATCAAACAACTGTAGAAACAAATGAGCTGCTTGATTGATTGTCAGTTAAATCAGAAGCATAATTTGATCATGTACCCACATAATCGGAATTGTGATATATAAAGGCCACTGCTGATGTATTTGGTCCTCATAGAGAAAACATGTTAAAGAATTTGAGTTGAGAAGAACCTCCATATAATCTGCTATAGGATCAACAAAACCATAAAGTGCTATAGTTTCTTCTAGGCCTTCAATGTCTAATTGATCAGTTGTATCCTCAATACTAAACCCTGAAACTACTTCTTCAGTCTTGCTCTCGAAAGCATAATCATCCTCAATTTGCAAATCAAAAGGCAATACAATTTCCTTTTCGTTTGGAGAAGGAAGATTTTGTAAGAATTCTTTAGGATCTCAGAAATTATATGACTGAATTTGAGAATGCAAAAGTTTAATTTCATTTTCATACTTTTCAGCAACTAAATTAAGAAAACACATATTAGTTCTATGAGAGTTTTTTCTTGTTTTGACCAATTTAAACACAACTCTTAAAAAATCTTCATCAAGCTGAAATTTTGATAACTCAACCCTGAATTCATTTAAAGCTTCATGAAATGAAATATTTTCCACAAACCCTGTCATCCTATATCACTATTAATGCTTTGGAATATGGATTATTTGGTTGTGGAATTGCTCTAAAACTTGAAGCTCTGAATCTTTGAACAACAATGTCTTGATTAGAAAATGATTATCAAAAGAGTCAGAAGAATGATGCTCAAATGTGCATGGAGATTTTACAATTTTCAATTTTAAAAAGAGAATAATTAAACAATTAATCAAAAATTTTCTCTAAAATACAATATACATTGGAAAACTCTATCAATTTAGAAAGAACATAATGTCTTAGATAACAATCCAAGTTAAAAGCCTGATCTTTTCATATTGTTCTTTCAGGTTCATTCCTCCAGTGGAGTCTTAGTAGTGAAATTGATTTTGGAGTCGCCAGGTGGATTATTTTAATTTTTGTGTGTCTGATCCCTGTCCACCATCATAGATCAAATTGTAATCCTGTAAAAACGATTTTGAAGAAAAATTTAGTTCTCCAGGAAACCAAATTTTGAGTATTTTATGATTATTTTGCTTTTTTATGAATTTTCAAAACAACTTCTATGATTTCTTTAAGAGGCTTTAGATATAAGATTTAAACTTTCTTAAAGACTTATTTGACAAGATGAACTGATAAAGTATTTGAAATCAAATGTTCAATCTATAAACTAGACCGGAGATAGACTAAAGCAACATTTATTTACTTCTAAAATTGCAAAGCAAGAGTATTTCAAAGGCTACCTGGCTAACTTCAGGCTCCATCTGTAGATTATAAAGTAAACAATAGTAACAAACAAAGTATTCAGGTCCCCAGCAGAATCACCACTATGTTATCACTCAGATTTTCACAGAAGTTGTAAGAAGGGGAAAGGAGTCTGAGGTAACCACAAACCACTCTTTTAGATATAGAATCTAGCCAATTTGTATCCAGAGAGGGCTCTCTCTTTAAGTTTTAGCTTTTTTTTGAAAGATACTAGGCTAGTTATGAAGTTTAGGAGTTTTGTTTGAGTTTGGGTGGTGAGATTTAGTAGCAGAGGGGTAGGATTTACTAGTTTAGGCCATTGGGCTGATGGAGTCAAAGAAGATGATTTAATTGGACTTGGTTTCTTAACAAAGGATGGTTTCACAGGGCAAGATGGTCAAACAGGGAATAAATAAAGACTTGGAATGAATGGAAGGGTTTCAAAATAGGTGAAGGGCAATTAAGAATACTTGAGCATATTTAAAGAGGGAACGTGAATGATTACTAGTAAAGAGCAGTTAAGTATTCTTTAATAAATAATTAAAATGAAAGAACTAGAGAACATGAGAAATTAAGATTTCACTGTTTATACTAGTTCATAAGAAAACATAAGGAACAATAATGATTGAAAACAGAGTGAAGTTAAGCATATTATGAATTGTTCTTTTTTGTTTATCATTCAAATGTGAAACAAAGATGATATAATAAACAAGGAAAACTTTAAAACATAAGGTATAGAGGACTTATTGATCCGATGTTTGATTCAAGAAATATGTGAAAAGTCCCTTGCATTAATTCTTCATCCATCAAGCCATCCAAAAGTTGGTCCAACAACACTTTATTCCAAAATAACCAATATTACAGCTATGTATATGAACCCACTCACTCAATACTCCAATTGAGGGAGTATTTATAGAAAAATGTTTACAAAAAATATCTCATAACTGAGTGAGATATATTCTAGGGTGAGTAATGAATAAGTTACAAGAAAATAGAGACAACTAGTCTCGAAGATAGGAGAAAGGTAAACTGATGTTGTGTTGTTCCTTTTCTTGCTGAGTGTGCTAGAGGCAGGCCCTATAATTTGGCTTGCTATTGTCTTCTTTAGTAACTCTGTGCTGGCTGCCCTATTTTGACTGATACTCTTTATCTATGCTGATACACTTCAACCTGTTTTATATCTATTAATCTTTGTTCATATTTGTTCATCCTACTATAGTAAAGAGCCCAAAATTTACATTTAGTCAAGATAAATTTACAAAATTTTCAACATGTCTTCCCACCATTTTTGCTCTGGAAATTTTTGTTTCTGAAGTTTCCTTAGGGTCTCATCAGTTTCTGTATATCTGGAAAAGGTAGGCTGGATTGGGAACAAGTGATTTATTTCATGCTCAACATAGAATAAGTTCTCTAAGTTGTCATAGAGAACTCGGCTAGTGGGGAGTGCTTTTATTCCCGAAGCACTTTTTGATTAATTAGCTTGATTGCTAGTAGACTTATTCAATTTGTCTACATAATATGTGTGCTTCATTAATCTGTTATTAATCACTAGAGGAATTGGTAGCCCTTTATTATGCAAAACAGTGAACTTCTCCATAAAAGAATTGATTTCCACCTACATATCCGACATCTTCTCTCTAAGTTCTGCATCAAAGTTCTTTTAGTTAACACCCTTTTGATTTCTAAAATAGTATCTGTCCTATTAGCTATGCCAAGTTCTTCCACTTGTTCCTTAGTCTTGTTATTCAAAAAGTGTATAAGCCGGTTGGCCTCATCTGGCATTTGTCCTAACATAGCTCTTGTCCTTTGAATTTCTCCCTGTGCTACTTTCACTGGATCAATTTGTTCAAAGATCACTTGGATGGATGGCCAAACATCATTTATAGACTGAGTGATGTTGGCCCAAAGAATTTTCTTGATCTCTGTCAGAGGCTTGTCAAAAGTGAGATCCTTTTCTAAAGTTTTCACTTTATTTTCTAAAGCTTTGATCTCCCTTGTTTTCTCCACAACGTTTATCTTTGAGATATTATAATATGTTTCCATTTTAGCCAACTTTTCTTTTATCTGTTTTAATTCTGAAACTTGTAGTCTCATGTCTTCCATTGTCTTAGTCAACTCTTCTGTACTCAAATTGACACTGATGCCTGGTGCTGTTCTTGTTGTAACTGTACCTGTGACCACCTCTGCTATGGCTGCTGGAATGTTTGGGGCTAAGTTTGTCCCAAGTGTAGAGGGGATTACTTTTGAGACTATTGGTATTACTTCAGGAGGCTGAGAGGTCGACTCTTGCTGCTTGTCCTTTAGTGCATTTTCTAACGCTTGGTCTGTGTCATTTAATCTTTCGTTGAGTTTCAAGAGTAGGTCCATCATCTATTCTTCAGATTTCTATTTTATAACCTCAGCAGTCTGGGGATGCCTTGAAGGAGGTAGCTTTAACTGTTTCCTTAGGGCAGCATTGTCTTCTTCTTTCTTCTTGATCAGTGTTTCTATACCTTTAACATCTTTGGGATCATGTCCCAATCCAATGATGATTTCTTCTAATGATTTTATTTTTTTATCCTTGGTCAGGGAGGAGGCTTTCTCCAAGTGTAGTTGAGCAGTTGTATTATCCAAGGAATTTTGTAGTTTATGGGCCATCATTGCTTTACCAGCCAATGTCGAATAGACCATTTCTCTAGTTTGCTTGTGAAGTTCAATTTGATCCATAGGATGAATATCCTTGGCCAAGACCTCCAGGTTATTTCTGATGTAATCTACTACTGATTGAGGTTGTTGCACCTTTGGCTTGAAGTAACTCATTATCATCTTGCCCTCTTTAATGTCATAGGCTGACATTAGTATTTGCTGATTTGTGGGGGCCATTTTTAAATATTGATTGTACATTTGAAGCCTCACTGGGTCATTCCTAGCCTTTATTTCTGTGAATGTCTTTTTGATATCTAAGGCCTCTTTACTTTGTGGCCTGTGGGATGATACTTCTGTACTAGGTTGTTTTTCTAGCTCTTGCCTCTGTGAGCTAGTGGATGCTCCTCCTAAGGGAAAAGTTTGATGGCTTACTGCTCTTTCTTCTCTTTGGTTGTCTGTAATCTCTTCAACTATTTCCTCTTCTGACAGAGGGTTCAGTCTTTGCCTTTTTGCCCCTGGCTGTCTTGTAAGTCCACTAGTAGGGGTGATGATTTCCCTGTCCCTCTTTTTATTTCTTTCCTCATTTAGAGGAGTTTGCAAAGCTGGACTTTCTGCTATATTGGTTTGAGCTAGAGGAGTTGGCACTTGACCTTGTTCTTTGGAAATTTCAGGCTGAGCTGACATTGTAGGCTGTTCTATGTGCTCTATTTCTTTGCCTTTGGATGTTCCTGTTGCTGGTATGCTAACTTCCTGTGGAGCCTGTTGAGAGGGTCCAGTAGTGGATGTACTAATTGCTAATTTTTGAGGCAGCTTGAATGGTACCTGCCAAAAATAATCCAGGTCAAGGGTTTTCTCAAGATCTCTCATATCATTTTCTATATTGACCAGCTCACTAACATCTTCAACTAGGGTCCCTTCTACCCATTCATCCAAGTTTGCAAACTGCTCAATTTGTGGGATCCTATGGTGAATATATGGGGATAACCTGTTCTTCATCCTTCTACCAAATAGAAAACTGTTGGGGTCATATGGTACCCACCTAAAACTCTTTTGTAATCTAAGGTGATCTTCTAAAAATTTTTCAGCTTCTCTCCATGCATCCCTGTTATTGATGACAAAAGGGCCTAGATGGTTCTTAATTCTTAGCTGAGCTTTCTTCTTGGAACCACAAAAATGGACTAAATTTGCATTTATGATTTGCCTGAAATACTCCAAGGCAAACAATCTCATGGGAACATACTTGGGTAACTTAAAAGGGCAAAGTTCACAGACATACATCCTGATTTTTGTGTAATTTTTGTACAGGTACCAGTCATCTATTATGTATTGCTTAGAGAGTTGGAGAATCTTCTTCATGTCACCATTGATCCTAGGAGGGGAAATTCCTATCAATGGAGTGGTTGCTGAATGTACAAGTAGGTCAATGAACTCATTATAAGTGTAAGGGGACTCAATGGTATTATGAAAGATTGGATTCCAAAACATAGCAGACGTTGGATTTCCTTTGGTGTCAAGTTTCTTGATAGGGAAAGGAAAATTATCTGACTGATAGTATAACATAAGATGGTATATGAAAGAGGTGTATTTGAAGACTCCTCTTTCCAAATTCAAGAATTGGTCATGGATTCTGTTGGCAATGTAGGAGGCATAGTCATATCTTGCAGCAGGTGGTTGTCCTGGAGTAAAGATTGATAGTAACACTAGGGTGATATCATCAACATATTCACTACAGTTAAATCCCATAATCAAGGATATCATATCAATAATGAGTCTTCCAGTTTCAGTGAATAAGGTCTACAGATAAGGAGGTGGGCCCATAGGCTGGTGCTTTAGTAACATGAAGGTTTGAGAAATATGGTTTACTTCTGATTGAGATAACTGAGATGCTTTTTCAAGTAAATATGCCATGGAAATGGGAGTGAGGGACTGACTGGGATGGAACTGCAACATTTCATTGATGGACTAAGTAGTTATGGGAAAAAGGAATGTTTGGCTTGGGGACATTGGTTGGGATCATAATTAGCACAATATTGATGAATTATGTCTGGGAAAACATGGACTGAGGGGAGGAGACACATGGGAAGGTTAGATTCCCATAGTCCAAAAATGTCAAACTTATTTAGATAACTATCTATAGCTTGGCAGAAAACCTGCAGATGGTTTTTATCCCCAAATAGGTCTCTTATCTGAAAATATTTATCGACCAAAGGTAGATAATCTAAGTCTTTGTGGGGAGCGTTCATGGGTGCTACATTTAGGGCTATAGGGGTTTCCATCTTTGGTTCTTGTGGATTCAAAAATGGAATTGGGGAATTCTATGGAAAATAGGCAAGACAATAGGTTGAGGACTTTATATAGTGGACATAGACTTGGATTAAAACTGAATTTAGCCCTTTCTTGTAGAATTTTCAGTAGAAAAGCAGAATTACAGGGTTTGAGTGTAAACTAGATAAATACCTGTAATTTTTAGGTGAATAGTGCCAAGACGGAAGGATAACAGGTTCTGGATTGTTTCACCACAGGTTTCTTGATCAGGTGGTGGTCTGAAAGCTCGTACAGTTAACTCGGACGTTGTTTTGCATGGGAGCATGGGTCACAACGTATAATAGTGAAAATGACCATTTTTCGTTTTATTTAACAAAACTGAGGTTGGCGGGGTTTTTGGATTTATCAGGTGGATGACGTACGTAGAGAAATGACATTTTGTCGTTTGTGGAGGGTGGTAAGCGGAACATGATCTCACTGCTTTTGGAGCTGGGCGGTTATGGGCCAGGGGCAAGTGATCATATGGACTGCACGACGTGTGGCAGAGGTACGGGCGGAAAACCGCCTGGTGATCGCGAGTTAAAGCGCGGTCACCAAGGGGGGCATGATATTAGCGTCGATCGTTGGATGAAAGGAGAGTGATCGGATGGCAGACATGCATGGAGTTTGGCAAAACTTAATTTGCAGCAGGCCCGATGTTATTAACAACTATTTAATTATATCGGGGTGAATGCGATTGGTCGGGGGTCGTTCTTAATTAACCTTAAGGGTTAATTCATTCCAATTTGCGGAGCAGGGGATTAGGCTATTAATAAATTTAGGATAAATCTATTAATCCCTTTTTAAGAGTGTTTATGGTTATAATTAACCTGGGGCGGGATATATAAAATGTTGAGGATTTATGTATAATTAACTAATATGGGAAGGGGAATGTTTTTCGGGATTTATATAATATGGGTTAACAGTTAATTTGATAAAAAATGAGAATGAGCATTAAGTGAACGTTAGAGATTTACATTTAAAATTATGCTTTAAAGTGGGAAAAGGGGTTTTTAGGTG
The DNA here is from genome assembly GCA_000404065.3 of Pinus taeda. Taxonomy (NCBI): domain Eukaryota; kingdom Viridiplantae; phylum Streptophyta; class Pinopsida; order Pinales; family Pinaceae; genus Pinus; species Pinus taeda. The sequence goes on from APFE030547190.1 coordinate 38,286, forward strand.
ATATTATGTATTTTCCTAAGTAAAGTAGGATTTTTACTTAGGAAAAACTTTATGAAATGAAATGAATGTTTTATGAATGGTTTTAAGTACTTAGGCCATTTAAATTATTGGGCCGAGGGTCCGGTCACTCCAGAAGTCAGAGAAATGCTCTGAGCCCCTTTAATTTTCAAAGACTTCAATACATTAGGGGCAATTAGTGAAATCTCTAGGGAAAAAGTGAATGGAAGTTAACTATTTGACTTTGTTTTACTTGAACTGCATCAAGTGAAATGTCTATCTTGCGCTTGTGATAAAAGTGAAAATTAACACCTTTAGAGACATTTATACATCACAAGTAATTCTGCAACACCATCTACCTACCCTACCTACTTTAGCCTGGCATTTTTCTTCTTTATTTGGGTGCACTTAGACTGGAAAACCCTTATCAATCTTCTTTTTCTTTTACATGGTAAGCCTACCTAAGTCCGCACTTATTATATCTAAGGGATCATATTGCACTGTTGAGCACCTTTTATTTACTCTACCTATCTACTTATCTGCGAAGTTTACACTGTTTGGTCAGATATTTATTCACTATCTCTAAAACATGAAATTCAAATATGAATTAGCCAAGCTTAAGTTGTTTGACTATTCGTCAATTGTGGCATAACTTAACAAACTGCACATAATGCTTATTACAGAAAATGAAAAAGTAGTGGCATTTAGACTTGCACACTTTCCTTGTCTATTTTTATTCGGGGTTCATTTCTTTCATTTTTTTGACCATCTTTATTCTTTTTACCCTTTGATTTTTCTTTTAGGGTATACCCTCTTTACATTTTTTAAATTTTTTGATTTTTTGAAAATATGGAAAACCTTTGCAACAAGAAAAGGTATGAACATATTACAGAGCTTATCAAGTCAACCATGAAATATGACACCTATTGGTATAGGAGCATAACAGTTGGAACATGTAGAAAGCAACTAGTATCTATCTACTGTTCCACATCTAATAACGTATTTTCCACATCTATTAAGGTATTTTCCAACCACGCTGATTGGTTCACATATCTTTCAATGTCTAGCCTAGGCTCATGCATAAAAGGGCTAAATTTAAACTTGAGTGTTAACTTGTTTATGACTCCATTAGAGTCATACTGCCACATAAAACTTCTCCTAAACTTCGTTTGCTGTATAATTTTGTATGCTTCTTGTCTAGCTTCCCTATTATTACCAATAAAAGGGCCGAGTTGGTTTTTGGTTTTTAACTGTGTTTTCTTCCTAGCTGACAGAAAATTGACCTCATCTGAGTTTATGTTATGCCTGAATACTCTAATGCAAATATCCTCATGAGGAGGTATTTGGGCAACTTGTAAGGAGTGAGCTGGCATCCATATATCATGATTTCAGTGTGGTCTTGGTATATATACAAGTCTCTTGCTCTACTATTCTTAGATAACTTCAAAACTCTTTTTATCTCATCACTGATCCTGGGTTGATTGCTACTGGTTAGCATATTTACAACTGGATGCACAAAGGAATCAATGAACTCTTTGTAACTGAAAATAGTGGAATACTTTTGGATTAAGGGTGTCCAAAAGATGACTAATTTGGGATGGCCCTTAGTGTCCAACTTCTGGATATCGATTGGAAACCTATCTGACTAAAAATATAAAAACATGTGTAACAACACTGAAGAGTATTTAGATACTCTTTCATTTGACAACCTGATCAATTAATCATGGATCCTATCTGCCAAGAAGTGGGCAAAATTGAAAACTACTATTGGAGGCTTTCCTGCGCAAAAACTAGAAAGGAAAGAAAGTACAGGTTCAACTACAAATTCATCGATAGTATACCCAAGGATACAAGACAACATGGTTATAATTTGTCTCACCTTTTCAGATAAAATGGTGGTAGAGTATGGAGGACTGTCTGTAGGAGTATGAGACTCCTTTAGGATGAAAGTCTAAAAGATTTGAGCCCTCTTGGGACAGTCCATCTTAATGTAAAGTTCAAGTAAGGCTTCAATGGAAAATGGGGTCTCATTTGGGCTTGGCTGGAGCTGTAGCATTTGATTTACAGACTCAGCAATGATTGTAAATAAAATTTTTCGGTTGGGAGAAACTATGTCTCTTTGACTTGGGATATATCAAGCTTGGAAGAAGTGCATGATTTCTGGGAACAAGTATACTTGTGGGAACAAGTATTTGGGAAAATTTGATTCCCATAGATGAATGTCATCATTCTGGTTCAGGAATTTATCTTTACTCCAGCAGTGGAGCTTTAATAGGTGGCTAGACGTAGATGTTTCTTTAATTTGGAAATCTTTGTCTGCCAATGAGAGGTGGCCAATGTCCAAGTGAGGGGTTTGCAGGGGTTTTTCACTCAAAATGCTTTGGGAAGAAATAATTTGGTTTATTCTATTGAATTATTCTTTTTGTGGATTAGGACTAAGCTTAGGTCTCTAGAACAATAGGAAGGGCAAATATAATCTGCAGAAAAAGGGCCTTTGGATGCACAATGGGCTTATTCTAGTTTAGCAGGGTCTTTTAATTAATTTAATCAATTAACCTTTCATTAATTACTATGTAGAGCTTTAAATAAAGGGTCATTCTGGTTCTTTCAAGAATACCTGGAAAACATAAATTTCATGTGCAATCAAGGTTGTATGATAGCAGTAGAGGTTTCTAAAGCTTGAATTGTCTGTGTGCTACTTCAATTTGGAATCTGCAAGGTCTTGAGGTCATAAATGAATTGAAAATGGTTGAACAGGGTTTCTGGGCATTGGATTTGGTTGACAGAGGCATTTGCAATGAAAAATCAATGAAAAGAGTGAAAATGGGGCTTTTTCGGCTTTTAACTAACAACGGTTAAATTTTTGTGCGGGATTAATGAATGAACAATGAGCGGTTTACTTTTATGTAGGGAGGTGGTTTTATGCCATATCACATCGATTTTGGGTGGAGGGCAGTATTTTTCGAGAGCACGTGATACAATGTGTTGTTGTGACACAGCGAAACAATGATCAACCAAAACTGTGAATCTCGTGTGCTTTTCAGATTTTAACTACCAGACGACGGGAGCGCGCAATATGGATATGGGCCATCAGATCTGGAGGTGGGACATCATAGGGTTGTTGCATGGCGGAGTTGCGAGGGCGCAGTTGGGGAGTGGGGTAGGGTTTAATTATAACAAAATGTAATTAATTAGAAAGTAATCAGTGGATTTTGATATATGACATGGGTTAATAGGGCATCGGGGAATTATAAATATAGGGGTTAATTTTAAAGGGTGTCGGGGAGGGCTTTTAATGGGGCCCGACACATTTAACATTTCAAGCTTAGGATAAAGGGGTTTTAGTGGGTTTTTAAGGGAAAAAGGGAAATTAATAAAGGGGGGGTATTATTTGTGATGGGAATGGGTTTCACACTAGGGAAAGAGGTTTTGGGAATGGTAAATGGAAGGAAATAAGGGGGAAAGTGGAATGAAGGAGAGGGGATATTTTTACAAGGGAAAATACCTCTTTTGAAAATTAAAAATAATGAAGGGGAAAATGAAGGGACATTAGTAAAGGGGTTTAGTAAAACGAGGGGAAATTACTGAATAAGCTTTAGTGAATTGGCGTTTTCCTTTAATAGTTCCTCCTGCACATGAAACATAGGATCAAGTATGATGAAGGTGCATTTGAGCTAGAAACCTTGTGCATTTCCAAAACTTCTTCTACCTACTCTTTATTTACCCTAACATTTTCTCTTCATTCATTGGGTGAATTTGAGCTTGCTGACCCTTCATTTCTTTTTCTTTGATAAAAAAAACTATCTAATTCTAACCTTATAACTTCCAATGGCTCAGATTAAACTAATGAGCTCATTATTATTCTCTACCTAACTACTGATCTGCCAAGATTAAACAGTTTGGCTAGATCTTTATTCTCTATCTATTCACATGAAATTTAAAGCATGAATGAATCAAGTTTAAACTACTTTGACCATCATGGATTTGTGGATTTTTGACAAGATGCATACAATATTATTTTGCAAAGTAAAGTAAAAAGGAGTGGCATTTGAGTTTGCACACTTTTAGAATCTATTTTGATCTCTTTTTGTGGGGTTCATATATTATACTTTTTTGATATTTTTCTTTCTTTTATTCCTTTGATTATTCTTTTATGAATTACCCTCTTTACATTTTTTATTCTTAATATGGGAAAAAAATTTGCAGAAAGAAAAACTATGTACAATTTTACGAGACTAATCATAGCCAATTCACAATTAAGAATCCTATTATTATTGGACCCTAACAGTGACTCCACATGGGGATGGCATTTCCTGGTGAAATGTCAAGAAATTTAAGATCAATAGCCTATGAAACTTCGATTGTGATTTCCTTGTAATTGCTTCTCTGTGATCTTCTTTATTCATACATATGATGCTACACCTTTCAAAGATTAGGGCCTTCTCTTCAGGCTTCAACCTCAAAAGGTAATCATCTAATCCAATCTAAACTTTACAATGTTATGTACAATGAGCAAAGTAAAAAAATTAAAAAATGTTAATCTAGGGACAAGTAATGCTTTAATATTCTACCATTGACTGGTCCACCTAGTAGATTTCTTCCATTTAATTGCCTCAAGAAAAATGCATTGTTACATATGTAACCATCAATGATATAAGGGCCTTGCCATAGGAAATCAAATTTACCATGTTTACCCTTTTCTTCTCTTCTAGAATCCTATTTGAGTACTTTTTCACCTATGTAAAAATCATTAGCCTTGGTTTTCCTATCAAGAATATTTTTGATATTATCTTGGATCACTTGAGATTTGACATAGACTTCTTCCTTGGTTTATTGCAAATGTATTGTCTAATTTATCCTACTTTGGATATCATTTGGTTCTACTTGCAACTCTTGAATCATTTTCATCACTGATACTCCTAAATAAGATGGAAAAACAACATCCATTCCATGTACTAGCTGGTAAGGAAATGTATCAATGGATTTTTTGATAGTTAGTTTGTCTTCCCATAAGGCATTAACCAAGTTTTTGTTCCAGGTCTTCTTGTTGTCTTCTAGTAGTTTCTTGATGATATTAACTCGAAGTTTGTTTGAGGATTCTCCAAGTCCATTTCCTTGAGGGTAATAGGTAGTGGAATGGCCAAGGGTAATGTGATATCTGTTACAAAACTTTACCATTTTCTTGGATTTGAAAGTAGTTGCATTATTAGTAATGAGCTTTTGGGGGCATCTAAATCTTGAAAGGATATTGTTTTCAAGGAATGAGATGATGATAAACTCAGTGGATGTCAAAATCCATCAATGCTGGGCTGAGGAGGGTGGGTGAATTTCCCTAACGAAATCTAAACCCCATTGTTGAAAAGGGATTTCTGCTGAGATGGGTTTGAGGGTTAAAGAAAAGAGTTTCTTCTTGCCTTCAAATATTCAGCATTTATGACAGGAGGTCACATATTTTTGGACATCTGCAAAAAGGGTGGGCCAGTAAAAAACTTCCCTTAAATTTTATCAGCGATTGTTTTCCACTATAGGTGTCCTCCACAATCTCCTGCATGAAATTCTTGCATAACTTTGTCAGCTTCATATTTTAATAAACAACTCAACAAAATGCCACCATTATCTTTCCAAAATAAAGCATTATCTATCATATAATATTTTATTGATTTCATTTTCAAGAATCTACCTTTAGTCCTAGATAAACCAGGACGAGCTTGTAATTTTAGTAAAACAAATATGATATCTTCATACCAAGGTGAATCTATGAAAGCGTCACTAATATGTGGAGTCACCATCTCTTCCTGATCATCTAGGGCACCAAAGAAATTTATATCTAAGGCCTAACAGTTTGATTTATACATGAGTTTAGCTAAACCTTGGCCTTGGATAAGTTTTGTAGGTTTTATTTCAATGTCATATTCCAAAATAGTGGCAATCCATTTGCCTCTCTTTCCTTCAGGCCCATTTTGTGTTAAAATGTCCTTTACTACTGAATTTGGAACATATGCAATGATGTGTGAGTATGAAATGTACACTCTGAAATATTTAATAGCCTTTACTAAAACAAGTGCTTGTTTTTCCATTATGTTGTACTTTAGCATAACATCTCTCAAAGATTTGCTGAAAAATGCAATAGGCTACTCATAACCTTGATCATTCTTTTGCAACAAAACTGTTGCAATAGTATGTTCTGAAGCCAAAGAAAAAATCATAATTTTTTTTTTGAAATTAGGACTTATGAGGACAGGTGTTTTAGTAAGGGCTTCTTTGATTGCCTCAAAAGACTTCTTAGCCTCTAATATCCACTTAAGTTCTAAATCTTTCTTTAACATGTTATTCAATTCTCTTATTAGTTCTGGTAAGTTAGAAATGAATCTTCTAGGGAAACTTATTTTACCTAAGAATGATTGTAATTCTTTGATTTTTTTAGGGTGGTTGATGTTTAGGATTGCCTCTATTCTAGCTGGATCTATTCTAATTCATATTTTGATATTATGTGTCCCAAGAGTTTACCTTCTTCTAGCTCAAACAATGTCTTTTTGGGATTCAAGGAAATACCAAATTTTCTACCTTTAATAAAAACTCTCCTTAGGTGATTCTTATGTTCATTATCTAATTTGGAAAACACTGTGATGTCATCTTGGTAAACAACTAGAAATTCATGGATTTCTTTTGCAAAAGCTATGTCCATAGCTCTTTGGAATGTTTCTCCAGAATTCATAAATTCAAAAGACATATTTAAATACATGAAAGTACCCCAGGGAGTGGTAAATGCATTCTTTTCTTGATCCTCTGGTTGAACTAAGATTTGGTTGTATCCAGAGAATCCATCAAGCAATGAAATTCTGGATGATCCTACTATCCTCTGGAGAATGTGCTCCATTTTAGGGAGGGGATAGTTATATTTTAGTGATACTATCAATCACTTCTGCTATCACATAGTGTTGCCATGCATTCACTGTCTTATTTTCTTTCGGTTGCCTGTCGGCAAGTCAGGCCGACCTTGGCCCGAACTCTGCCTTCACTAAGACTACATTGCGTAATATGGGGAAGGAAGGTTGCGCCTTCCTCTTTATAAATGCACGTTTTTTCCTAGAACTGACCTCCAGGGCTATTTTATGCATTTCTAGAGGATAATGACTGCTGGCCCAGGAAATTGTGCAATTCAGTCCCTGGGCCTATAGTCCTTCCTAGCTAGAATTGTGCATTATGCAATCCCAACAGCCAGTAGCTAGTTTATATTGTGCATTGTGTAGATCCAGCAGCCATTCCTGCCTCCCACATAGTCTAGAATACCTTTTGCGTAGTTCAGGCAGCCAGTCACCCAGCCTCCCAGGAGAAATTATGCAATCTTACTCATCAGTTTCCCAGGTATGTGTTGTGTCATTCCCTAGAATTTGCATTGTTTTGGATGAAATAATTCTTGCCATGAATGTTTCTTGTCTCCAAATGTTTTAGGTGTTCATATGTATCAATGGTTTCCAAGAGAACGGGATCTCAAGACATTGATGGAAATGCAGTTGGACCAACAGCTAAGAAAATGTTCTCTAGCATGTCGATCTATGAAGATACAATGTTGTATCTAGACAAAGACATCAAACTGAAGTGGCGAGAATTCAATGAAACATTTGTAGGCACTTTTGGAGAACATCTCAAAGACTGTTAGGTGTACATGAGCATTCATAAGTCTGGCTTGTACTGGATTGCATGCAGATATCCTGTGTTCCCATGTGTGGACATGATACACTAGATCATCTCTCACACTGATCCTGAGATGATGACCTTGAGCAGTGTCAGTGGGATGAAACTTGTGACATTTTGGGAATGGGATTATGATGAGATGTATCAGATGTCAAAGCCCATCACTATCATGGAGACTCCATTCATCTTCCCCAACAACAGTGCTAACTCCAGAGACATTCTAAAGGATTAGGTACAAGAGCCAGCTTGTTTCAAGATGACACCCAACTAGGTCTACAAGACAAAGATACTAACAAAGGAATACCAATACTTGATCATATTTTCTTTTTGGTTGTATGGCCAAGGGAGCATGGAAACCTTTCCACAGAGTTGGGTAGTTGCTCTGGCCCAAGTGGCTATAGAAGCAAAACCATGTAATTGGTCTGACATACTAGCTTACTAGTTGAAGGAGCAAGTCATGAAGGCTCGAAAGTCACCTAGAGGTATGCATGTAGAGATTTACATTTTCTCCTACATCCTAGATGAAGTCTATGGATTTACATTTTCTCCTACATCCTAGATGCAGTCTATGCCTGACACGAGTTCCTGGGCTTGGAGTGGTCATGTTCACCAGCCGAGACTACTGTGAACACATATTTCAAGTTG
>APFE030547190.1:49307-77225 GCA_000404065.3 Pinus taeda
GGCCACGCCACCCTTTGCTATAAATAGTCCATCATAACTCATTGAATATGATTTGGTCAACCAAGATTTTGATAAGATTATCTTAGAGAAATCTTGGATAGTATTGTAATGCACCTTGGATTCTCCACTGCACGGAGCTAGTTCATCTCTTTGGAGGAGCAGGCAGATGTGGTTGTAACGTGTCATTGTTAGGGCTAGTAGGTCTACATGGATGTATTGTATGATTGGGACTTACACATCTTTATATAATAAGAGTCAACACATTTTCATGCACATTTTTTTATTGTAGTTGGATTGTTCCAATTGCTTAGATTTTTTTTTTTTAAATTACTTATTTGTGTATGAACTGCTTCATATGCGATTATATGAATCTTGTTACACACGTGTTGTTGGTTTAACCATCACTTTGGATTGTCGATTGATCTGTTTTCTAGCTTCTGATGCATCTTCGCTCGCATGTTTCCTTATTAGTTAAGTACTGCTATAGATTGCTAAGGGGCGCACTCATCTCCCCCCCATGTGTTAGAACTTCTAATTCACCTTCCTTAACTCACTGCAGCTTTTACACCCTTGCTATTGATAGAGTTATCTTACTTGCCTCTGCACAACATTGTGGTCAAGGATTTACCGTACGACCCACTGCTGGGACTCCTACACCAAACGATGTAAGGTCTAATTGGGACTTCTTACAGGGGAGATCCCCTTGACATGTCTGCACATCTAGCACCATCAACACCATCTTATACAAGTGTCTCGCTATGCTAGTGTCGGTATCTTCATCTCTCCATTAGTGATCAAATTCTCTTTTTGCATGCATTTTAGGTGTCCCATCCGATCAGTTGCTTTCCATTAGGTCATGGATCAACTGATGGTAGTAGTTCATTATCAAATTTCCCTCATGGTATTTACCTGCTGACCTATTTTCACATGTTTAGGTCATGTACAGTCATTTTTTTGTCATTACATTTGCAAAAGCCATTTTTAGGGTTTTAGGTCTCATTAGGTCTAGGGTTTGTCACCATGGTCAACAAAAAGCTCAATAAAGGGTCAATAGGCACATGAGGAGGTCTAATAAGTTCACAAAATCAAAATGTCAATGATGATATACTCAATAAGTGGTTTTTACCTCAAAACTATGTTTTGAGGTGAAAACAGAGTTTTTATTTCTATGTACAAAATTTTATGTAATTTTAATTTTTTCTATATGTAATAAGTTCAGAGATGTTGCCCTAACTCACCTTGCCAACTCCAGCCACAGCAAGAAAAATCACAAGCATCAATGCATTAGTTTACCAATGATTAAGAAAAGTCAATTTCAATGGAAAAACAGAGTTCAAAACCAAAAGTGACTTTAACATTAGAAAAGTGGGTTTGAAATGAGTAAAAAATTAAAGTTATTCATATTTAAAGTGAAAGAGGTCCTCGCTATCATTTCATTGTGCAAAAAACACTCTTGGAGAGCAAAAATTGTGATTTGGGAGCCAAGGAGACAAAAACCTTGTTTTTCAAGGCAACTTGGCCTGGCACTGTGCATTAGAGGAAGTGCAGTATGCATTAGGTAGGCGCTACGCATCAGAGGCAAAACTGTAGTGTAATTTTGAATTGGCGCTGCACATCAGGAGGGCGCTGCGCATTGGGCCCAATGCGCTGCACATCAATCCAAATTATTCTAAATCATCCCAAATCATGTCATAACCCTCAAATTTGCTATATTTGAATTCTACAAGCAAGTAATGATCCTCCTAAGGTTGAATTTGAGGTCACATTGGTGTTTTTCATAAATCTTGCATGTGGAAAATGAAACCCTAATTTCTCTTCATTGTTTGCCATCCTATTGTGGAATTTTCATCCCATCTTTACAAAAACATTATTGAACCCCTTTTAACTCTTTTATTACCCTAATACACTGAATTTATCCCATTTTCCCATATCCCACTCCTCTAATGCAACTATTTCCCTCATCAAACCCTAAATCCCTCACTAAACCCTAATTTCCAAAAACCATTCCCTTCAATCCCCAACTTCATTTCCCAAGAGTAAAATATCTTCATACTCATCACCATTGTCCTCTTTCATCACCATTTTTCACCATACTTTCATCTCATCATTTTCCTAAGACAAGCACTATGGCAAGAAACAATGACTCAAGCTATGAGGAAGAAACACAAAGTGACAGTTCAGGAGACAGGAATGTACAACCTAGGAGACCTCACAAGGGTGGGAAGATAATCAGAGAGGAGCCTATTAGCATTGCTAAACTTCTTGCTTGTCCTCTTTCCACCACTTGTTTCAGATACCAATCTTGCTTTGAGTTTTGTGAGCTAGTTGAGAGGGTTAAGTATTATCATGAATTGGCTAGGAAATTTGTCATCAACATGGAGGAAAATATGGTACAACTTACTAGCATCAATTTCACTCTTTCATCAGCCATTATTGCAGAAGCAACTAAGATGCCAAATGTGGGGGAAAGATGGAACAAAAGACAAAACATCAGCAATCAGAACTATGAAGCCTACATTAAAGCCAAATATCATAGTCAATTGGGCAGGGTGTTTCCTTTTAAGTTTTTGGAGGACCGGTATGTGCCATTAATGAAACTCATCATTAAATACTTCACATGTGAAGGAAGGTTCTCTAGACTCGATGCCTATAATATCAGATTGCTTATGCATTTTACCAAGGTTAGAATGATGAGTATTCCATAATTCATTTGCAAAAACATAGAGAGGATGAATGTACTTGCAAAGAGGAAACCATACCCACAACAGCTTAATAGCATTTATCACTTTGCTGTCATCAAGATTGTTTTTGTACATCAGCTCACTCAGTTGGGAGTGTCATGGGAAACCTTCATTGCCCATGAGATTTTCAAGGGGCCTCAAATGTTTGTAGAACCTGAAGAGGAAGGTGGACCTTCCAAGAAACAAAGAGAGAATGAAAACAAAACTAAAGAGGCTCACATTCTAGTGTTTATAACTTATGAAAAGGGGACAAGAATACTTTTTGCAGTTGCCAAACGAGTACTGTCTCCTCTAGGGGTGGAAGGGGTCTCGTTCTCTTCATCGGACAATAGGAAACTGTTATCTTCACCTAGGGTGAAAGGGGATTTTCCTTCTTCTTCAGCAGAGTAGGTACAGGACAGAGGAAAGCAACCATTGCATGATGAAGTGCCTTTTGAAGGCCAAGACGGGGATTTCATTCTGATTGAGGAAAAGGACACTGATTTGGGCTCCCAAAGATCAAGACTTAAGGATGTGATCATCATGGAGAAAGAAGCTGAGATCCAAGCCATATCACTTGACCATGAGAGGGCTAAATGGATCATTAATTACCTTGATCAACAGAACAAGCAATTGGAGAACAAACAAACAATTATGGAGCTGCAAACCATAAGGGAAAACCAGGAAATGGAAAAAATAAGGAAAATCAAGCTGACTTCACTAGAGCAAGAAATAGAGGCTGACCGAGAATCATGGTTGGAAAGAGTGAATATCCACCTTGAGAAGCTTCTTGATAAGGCTAATAAGGAGAAGAATATGTTGCGCCACATGGCCTATCACTATTTGGCCCGGAACAAAATTTGCAAGACAAGAATAGAAACCTAAAAGCCAAGCTAGGGAGAGCCTTAAAATCCAAAAAGGAACAAGATAAACTTAGAATATTGGCTGAAGATTCCTTGTCCTAGCTAAGCAATTGATAAGCTTGCTTCTTGCCAATTTTGAAGAATTCTGGAGAACTTTTTGTCATTTCCAAATTTTTAATTGTAAAACACAAAAATTTCCCTCTGAGTGGTGCTGCGCATTGAGCTGGTTGATAATTTGGAGGAATGGCTTACATTTTTGGATTCCTCATGAAAGAATATGAAAACCCAGAAAATTTCATGAATTTTGGAGGAGATTTGGGTCACCTAAAGGGCAAAAAACACCTCAAAAATGCCCTCTCTGCCACTTTTTGGACCCACAAGAAGCAATCTTGGGAGAATTGATTTTTGGAGGAGAAAATGGGCACAAAATCCAAAAATTCCACTTGTCCTAGAAAGTAGACAAATAGACCTTTCCAAAAACCATCTTGGAGAAAATTTGGTGAAGGGGAAGGCCTTCAATATCAGCTTGGAAAAGGCATTGCGCATCAGGCAGAATTTTGTCAATTTTGCTCAAAAATTCAAATTTTCGCCTAGTTTTCTACCAGTTTGACTTTTTCTCACTCATGGTCAAATTCATGACGTAAATTGATGTACTTTGATGCAAAAATGATGAAAATTGACTTAAGGAGGTAGATACATCAATTTTAGGTGGTTTTGAACTGAATGAATAAATTTCCATAGTTTTAGAGGCAAGATGTTTCACTGCCTATTTTTCAGTTCCTAGTTTAGATCTTGTTGAAATAGCTCCTAGACTCATGGATTTGACCCCTAATGGCTAGCATGGGTGGTTTGATGCCTATATCTTGTACTTTCTTAGTCATTTGTCAAGGTTGGACTCTTGTGGATGCATTGAGCTACTTTGTACATCACTTCTACAGTTTGGCAAGGAAATAAACCAGGGTTTTGTAGCATTTTGTGGGATTCTTGTGGTAATGTGAATTAACATTGCTTTCTTCTCTGTGATTCAGTTGATCTTATGAATCAAGTTTAAAGGTGGAATTCGTTGGTGTTTCAGTGGTCTACCTTGTGGTTTATTTAGTTCTACATGTTTTCTATTGTTTGAAGAGGACTCATGACACTTTCATGCCCTCTCCAGCTCCTCACTAGTCTTTAGACTCACCATTACACTTATTTCAAAGTGCTAAAACACTTGCCTACCTTGGCCCATAGAAACCTCTGCAAATCTGTGTTGATTTCCTGGACCCAAAGCTGCCTTCCTCATCTATTCCAGCAACCAACCATTAAAATCAATCAAATTCCTCTAAGCAAGCATACCTAGCCTAAAATTAGTTTTTATATCAGTCATATCAAGCCTTCCTTGATGAATTTTCATTGAGATTGACAAGGAGAGAGACCTCTCCTGACCTGGTAGGGATAACTACCAGGTTAAGTGTGGTTTGATGTTACCCTAGACCTGCCTTTCTCAACTGATTTAGGCCCTAACATAGTGGCGACCATACTGGGGAAGAAAAGTTTGTTTGTTTGTTAATGTTGTTTGCTTTATAAACTCCAGACGGAGCTTGAAGTTAGCCAGGTAGCCTTCGAACTTCTCTTGCTTTGCAAGTTCATAAGTAGATGAATGTTTCTTTAGTCAATATCTGGTTTAGTTTTATAAACTGAACATCTGACTTGCAAATTGCCCCAGTTCATTAAATAATTCTAGACTTTTGGATAATGAGTTTAGAATTTAGTAGGCTGAAAAGGTTGTAATGTCAATTTGATTTTTGGGAATAATTAAACACATTGGCTTCCAGAAGATACACCAAAGCCAATCCTGATCCTAATCCTCCTCTCGGGTATGAAAACCCAAATCTCATTCCAAGAATTCTCCACCAAGAAAGTTCAGTGATTCCTGTGTTTAGATCTCATTCATGCCCGATTGTTTTTGAATATCTTGAAGATCTCCCATTTGATGAAAATTTTGATCTATCATTGTTTGAAACTAAGTCTAAAAGTGCAGTTGGTTCTACTATTCTAAATCTGAAGTTTGTGCAATATCTTGAAACTGAAAGAGAAAATAGATCAATTGATGCTTACATTCTAAATCTTCAAAATTCAATTGTGGCTACCAATATTCTCGAGTTTTTAGAATCTGCATCTGCTACTCTTGGTCATCCACTATTGTGTCTGGTTCAGAAATTCATACTAAACCTCCTTTTATTCCCACCATTCCTGTGCAGCCAGATCTGCAGTCTCTTCTCCCCCGTCAACCCCTTCAACACCTCAAAAATCAAATATTTCTTCATTCCCTTCAACACCTCATACACCCATCACATCGACTGTTATCATTGTTCCTGCTCCTCCTACATCCCCAAGGCTAGTTTTAAATCCACCTCGAGCAATGGCTACTAGATATGCACCTCTCTTTTTACCACAGAACTTGGATGTTATGCCGGCTAATTACCAAAGTAGAATCCCATTGTTTGATGCTTCCCAAAGTATCACAACACAACAACATGTTGATAGGATGAGTGATTTCTTTGATCTCCACGAGATAGATGAAGAGAATGTGACTATGAGATTATTTGTGAAAGCTTTTGGAGGCGAAGTGTGAAAGTGTTTTAGAGCATTGCCTGCTGGAACTATCAATACATTGGCGGTTCTTCAAAGAAATTTTTTGGATTGTTGGGAGGTAAAGAAAAATCCACTCCAAATCCTTTCTGAGTATGAAAACATAAAGAGGGATGTTCGTTAAAGTGTCCAAGATACTGTGTTAGATTCAATACTGTTTATAATGCCATTCCATTTGATACCAAACCACCAATGGGGCTAGCTTTGATAAAATTTCCTGATGTTTTTGATCCCGACATGGCATATCAATTGAAGAAAGAGACCCAGCTACATTGGAGGACATGCAAAAAATCGTAGTGAGTGTTGAAGCAAATCTACTAGCTAAGAGAGCTAGAACAAAGACCGAGAAGAAGGTGACCATAAAGGAAGAAGCTTCTTCCCCAGATCATTTGCTTCATGAGTTTGAGAAGATGTTTGATAGATTAACCATTGAAGATAAGGCCGTGACACAGGGCAGAAATCCAAATTTTCGTGGTCAGCAACAACCACAGTTTAGAATCAAGCAACAGGAGCAAAGAGCTCAAGATCCATCAGCTCAACAGTGAGTCAAAACACCATTACAGCAGAACTATGTCCATGGCACTAAATCAGAGGATGATGAGACTCCAATAGGAGAGGAGAATCACTTTTTTACTCCAGACGGTTTACCAATTTATATCACCGAAGATGAAGAGTATTCAGAAAGCCCAACTGTACAAAAAGATGAAGATTTTATATTGGCAAATGAAACAGTCCTAGAAGAAGAATCAGATGAATCTCAGAGGGGATACATGAATGCATTGACAACGCAACAAATATAGTACTCACTCAGGAGTAGGGATGTACCGATCAATCTAATTCAGAAGCGGAAGGAAGAACACCACCAAATAATGATCCTCCAAATGTTCAGAAAAAGGGAAAGGAGCCAGCAAATCCTGCTTCCAGCAAAGTACAATAAAAAATGAAAAGTCAAGTTAGCCAAGTGCAACAAAGGAGAAGACCGAAAAGAAGGATGCTCCAGTCAAAGAGGTAGAGAAAACTACAACCTTTAGCTTAGAAAATGAGATTGCTAAGTTAAAAGTGTCAATACCTTTGACTAAATTAATGAAGAATAGCAGTTATAAAGGTCAAGTGACAAATATTTTGAATATAGACCCTTTGTCTGATATGGTTAATGTGGAAGATGACCAACCCGAACTTATATTTGGTCCGGCATTAGAAGGCCAATTTGAGGATAGTGATGTAGCCCCTTTTTACATCAGCCTTAGATTGCATGATTATGTTTTGCACAATGCCATGTTTGATTTAGGAGCATCGCACAACTTGATGCCAAAGGAAATTATGGAAAAATTGGGTTTGGACATCACTCGCAAGTATAATGATCTTTATTCCTTTGATTCTGGTAGGGTCAGATGTATTGGTCTCACTAAATATTTGGTTGTGACTTTAGATCAGATTCCAACGAAAAATGTTCTTATGGATGTAATTGTAGCCGATATTCCCCCTAGATTTGGCATGCTTTTATCTAGGTCATGGGGTGCAAAACTCAAAGGGACATTGCAGTTAGATTTCTCCTATGCCACTATTCCCGTCTTTGGTCAGTTAAGGAAATTATATAGGGAGAAAAAGATGAAGTATATGATCACGAGCAAGGAGAAACCTTTGAAGCATCCAATTAATTATGTACATATAGATTTAGAATCTTTTGTTCTTTATTCTAACAGTGGTTTCAATGATGTAAATAGTCAATTAGTTGAAGTTGAAGATATACCAGAGATAACAGAAAATTTCAGAGCTGTACTTGGCAAAGAGAGACAAAGGCTTGAAAGTACCACTGAACAATCAACATTCCACCAGCAGCAGAAAATTGATGGACATCAGCCAAAGGTAGAAGAGCGGGCAGAATTCCAGCACTTGGAGGAAGAAGCCGGTTTGTGGAGTATGGACTTTGATGGAGCAGTAGTTAAGGAAGGTGTTCGAATTGGTATTTTGATACGTAGCCCTGTTTTCCTACCAAATAAAGTCCCAAGTAATGTAAGAGTTTGCTTGTATAAGTTGGCTTTTGATTGTTCTAATAATGAAGCCGAATATGAGGCACTAATTGTAGTCTTGAAAATCCTTAAGAAGTTGAATGCAAAGAGAATCTCAATTTATGGTGACTCCAAATTAGTAATCAAACAAGTCAAGGGTGAATACCAAGCCAAACATCCTCGAATGAGGGCATACCATAATGCGGTTTTAGATATTTTGAGGTTGTTTCCAGATTATACTTTGACATGTGTTCCTCGTGCACAAAATGTTATTACAGATTCACTTGCTACAACTACAAGTAATCTAAAGATTCCGATGAATTCAAAAAATAAGTTTTAAATTCATGTGAAACATCGCCCAGATATCCATGATAATCTAAGATATTGGCAAGTGTTTCAGGATGACAAAGAGATTGAATAATTTCTGAGAATTGAAGGCAAATATCAAGACACTTCTATAGATGGCGAGCAAGATGATGGTGAACCAAATATAGAAGTAAATCAGATGGAAGTTTTGCAGCTAAAGGACAATGTCATCCCTAAAGGCCTTATACCTTTAGAGGAATTATTTGACCAAGATGATGTAGCCCGAAAGCCAAGTTTAATGCCAACCGAAAAGGGAGTTGAAGATGTGAATATCAAAACAACATAAAATATAAAAATGGTGAAGTTGTCAAAGGCATTACCTCCTCAGGTAAAGGCAAATTACATTATTTTATTGTCTTGATTTACTGATGTATTTGCATGGGACTATACAGATTTGAAGGAGTACAATAAAAGTATAATTCAGCACATCATTCCAATCAAGCCAAACCAAAAGCCATTTCACCAAAAATTGAGAAGGATTAATCCAAGTTGTTGCCATCAATAGAGAAGGAGGTGAATCGATTATACAAGGCTGGTATAATTGTTCCAATAAGATTTTCAGAATGGATTTCCAATTCGGTGCCCATGCGGAAAAAGATAGGTAAGATTAGATTATGCATTGATTTCAGAAATCTCAATAAGGTGTCTTTGAAAGATAATTATCCGTTGCCAAAAATGGACCATATACTCCAAAGAGTAGTTGGGGCATCTCGTAAGTCGCTGCTTGATGGGTATTCCAGATACAATCAAATTTTGGTCCATGAGGACGACAGGGACACAACAACATTCACCACTCCGTGGGGGACATTCCATTATGCCAAGATGCCATTCGGTTTAAATAATTCTAGCGTAACTTTTCAATGGGCTATGGATATCACCTTTGCGAATGAGAAAGATGTATTCTTAGTAGTGTATCTTGATGATTTGACAGTTTTTTCTAATTCAGGTGAGGAGCATCTTTACCATCTGAAGATTGTTTTTCAATGGTGTAGTAAATATGGCATATCTCTTAATCCCAAAAAGAGCTTGTTTTCCATGGATGAGGGGAAGCTTCTTGGTCACACAATATCCAAGGAGGGCATCTACATCGATCTTGCTCGAGTGGAAGCCACTTAGAAAATTGATTTTCCTCATAGTAAAAAGGAGATCCAAGCATTCAATGGTAAGATGAACTTCTTACATTGTTTTGTGCCAAATCTAGCTGAACATTTGAGGGAAATTACAAACATGTTGAAGAAAGATAGTGTGGTAAAGTGGACCGAAGAAGCCATAAAGTTTTTCAACCTGGTAAAGTTGGCTCTTTCTTCAGTTCCGATTTTAATCAGCCTAGATTATTCCCAAGATTTCATTTTATTTTCATTCGCTTCAGAGCATACTATGGCAGCAGTCCTAATGTAGAAAAGAGACTAGCTTGAGAAGCCAATTTCCTTTTTCAGTAGGACAATAAGAGATGCAACCTTAAAATATTACATTATTGAAAAGCAAGCTCTTGCCTTGGTGAAAGCTTTGAAATATTTCTGGGTATATATTTTGCACTCTCATATTCTCGCTTATGTCCCTAATGTAGTCGTCAAAGATCTTTTGGTACAAACAGATCTAGGAGGGAGGTGAGGCAAATGGATCGTAGCTTTGTTAGAGTATGACTTGGAAATAAAGACAAAAGAGCTCATCAAAGGGCAGGGTCTAGCAAAACTGATGGCGGAGTCTAATTTGCATGCCTCGGAAATAAACTTAATTGCTGCTATGTCTAAAGAAGAGGAAGATAACTCACTCGTTCAGGTATCTGAAATTTTTCTCCATTCTCCTTGGTATTCAAATATTGTATATGTGCTCCAGCACCTTTCACTACCACCGGGAATGGCTAAAAATAGAAGTAGAACTCTGAAACTAAGGGCTGCTAAATTCTGTATTATGAATAATGCATTGTATTAGAAAGATCCCAGAGGTATGTTACTAAATTGTTTGGTTGAGGAGGAAGCAAAACAGGTCATGGATGATTTTCACAAGGGAGATTGTGGAGGTCACCTATTTTGGAAGACAATGGGAAATAAAATTTTGAGAGCAAGGTACTATTGGCCTACCCTCTTTGTTGATGTTTATAAAACTGTTACGAGCTGTCATGAATGGCAAATTTTTTAGGGAAGGAGAAAATTGCAACCACTACCTCTTAAGCCAGTTGAAGTGCGTGCTCTGTTTCAGTAGTGGGGCCTAGATTTTATTCGAAAGATTCATCCCACATCTTTAGCTCAGCACAAGTGGATCTTAACAGCAGCGAATTATTTTACAAAATGGATTAAGGCAACCCCCACTCAGCAGGTCACAGATGCGGTAATAAATTAGTTTCTCGAAAATAATATTTTGTCATATTTTGGTTGTCCTAACAAGTTGATTACAGATAATGTAACAGCTTTCAAATCCAAAAATATGATTGATTTTTGTAATAAATATCAAATTACCTTGGGGCATTCTACTGCATATTATCCACAAGGTAACGGATTGGTTGAATCTTCAAATAAATCTTTGATTAACATCATCAAAAAGCTATTGGAAACGAACAAAAAGAGCTGGCACAAGAAGTTAGTTAATGCACTATGGGCGGATAGAGTAAGTCAGAAGAAGTAAATTGGTATGTCTCCATTCGAAATAGTATATGCTATTGACACGGTGTTCCCGACATCTCTCGCAGTCCCGGTTGTAAAACTTCTGCAGGAAGCTGGAAGTGAGGAGGATCATTTTCAGCGAAGAATAAATCAAATGATCCATTTACAACATATGTGAGAGGAGGTTTTTAAAAATACCTTCAGGCTGCAAGAGAGAATCAAGAAAATCTATGATCGAAAGGCAAAGGCAGATAAGTTTCAAATTGAAGACATAGTGCTAAAGTGGGGTGCTAGAAATGAGGACAAAGGTAAGCACGAAAAGTTCGAGACTCTGTGGAAGGGACCATATAGAATTGCTGCATATCGAGGTCAAAATGCTTTTCTCCTCAAAGAAATGAATGGGGAAGATTGTCCAGGAGGGCCGGTCAATGATCGCTGCTAAAACAGTATTATCTTTGAGAAATTTTCTGCAGTCATAATTTGTCATTGTACATACCATTTTATTTTCTTCATTGCAAAGTGTGTATTGTCATCATTCATTCAATTTGGGGCCCAAAGTGAAGGCTATAAAATGAAGGTCCGACTTCAGTTTTTGGTTATTTAGTGTGGGTTGTTCGAGTCAGTTTTGAATCAGTTTTAAGTCTTGTAATTGAGTTAGTTTTGAGTCAAGATATTGGTTTTAGTTTGTTGAAGTTATTGACTCCATTTAGCCCAATGGAAGAGGCACTGTCTTCTTTCTAGAAATATGTAGTTCTTGGCACCTCCCAGGAGCTACCAGCCCCATTGGAGCTACTTTCAAATTTTGAGTGTCAAGTTTCAATTGCTGAATCTCTAGTTTCTGCTTTTGAGTGTCAAGTTTTAGTTGCAGAATGTCTAGTTTCAGCTTTTGAGTGTCAAGTTTCAGTTGTTGAATGTCTAGTTTCAGCTTTTGAGTGTCAAGTTTCAGCTGCTGAATGTCTAGTTTCAGCTTTTGAGTGTCAAGTTTCAGCTACTAAATGTTTAGTTTCAGCTTTTGAGTGTCTTGTTTCAGCTGCTGAATGTCTAATTTCAACTTTTGAGTGTCTTGTTTCAATTTTGAGTTAGTCTTAGTTCTTACTCATTTCAGTTATGAGTCTTGAGTCTTGAGTTTTGATGTTTTTGTTTCGAAGATGTTGATTCCATATTGCCCAATGGATAAGGCACTGGTCTGCTCTCCCAAAGATCTATGGTTCTTGGCACCCCCAAGGAGCTACCATCCCCATTGGAGCCAATGTTAGTGTCGGTATCTTCATCCCTCCATCAGTGATCAAATTCTCTTTTTGCATGCATTTTAGGTCATGGATCAACTGATGGTAGTGGTTCATTATCAAATTTCCCTGATGGTATTTACCTGCTGACCTATTTTCACATGTTTAGTTCATGTACAATCATTTTTTTGTCATTACATTTGCAAAAGCCATTTTTAGGGTTTTAGGTCTCATTAGGTCTAGGGTTTGTCACCATGGTCAGCAAAAAGCTCAATAAAGGGTCAATAGGCACATGAGGAGGTCTAATAAGTTCAAAAAATAAAAATGTCAATGATGATATACTCAATAAGTGGTTTTTACCTCAAAACTCTGTTTTGAGGTGAAAACAGAGTTTTTATTTCTATGTACAAAATTTTATGTAATTTTAATTTTTTCTATATGTAATAAGTTCAGAGCTGCTGCCCTAACTCACCTTGCCAACTCCAGCCACAACAAGCAAAAACACAAGCATCAATGCATTTGTTTACCAATGATTAAGAAAAGTCAATTTCAAAGGAAAAACAGAGTTCAAAACCAAAAGTGACTTTAACATTAGAAAAGTGGGTTCCAAATGAGTAAAAAATTAAAGTCATTCATATTTAAAGTGAAAGAGGTCCTCTTTATCATTTCATTGTGCAAAAAACACTCTCGGAGAGCAAAAATTGTGATTTGGGAGCCAAGGAGACAAAAAACCTATTTTCAAGGCAACTTGGCTTGGCGCTGCGCATCAGTGGCAATGTGCTATGCATCAAGCAGGCGCTATGCATCAGAGATAGAACTGCAATGTAATTTTGAACTAGTGCTGCGCATCAGGAGGGCGTTGTGCATTGGGCCCAGTGCGCTGTGCATTAGTCCAGATTGTTCTAAGTCATCCCAAATCATGCCATAACCCTAAAATTTGCTATATTTGCATTCTACAAGTAAGTAATCATCCTCCTAAGCTTCAATTTGAGGTCACATTCATGTTTTTCATAAATCTTGCATGTGGAAAATGAAATCCTAATTTCTCTTCATTGTTTGCCATCCTATTGTGCAATTTTCATCCCATCTTTACCAAAACATTATTTGAACCCCTTTTCACTCTTTTATTACCCTAATACACTCCATTTATCCTATTTTCCCATATCCCACTCCCCTAAACCAACTATTTCCCTCATCAAACTCTAAATCCCTCACTAAACCCTAATTTCCCAAAACCATTCCCTTCACTCCCCAACTTCATTTCCCAAGAGTAAAATCTCTTCATACTCATCACCATTGTCCTATTTCATCACCATTTTTCACCATACTTTCATCTCATCATTTTCCTAAGACAAGCACTATGGCAAGAAACAGTGACTCAAGTTATGAGGAAGAAACACAAAGTGATAATTTAGGAGACAGGAATGTACAACCTAGGAGACCTCACAAGGGTGGGAAGCTAATCAGAGAGGAGCCTATTAGCATTGCTGAACTTCTTGATTGTACTCTTGTCACCACTTGTTTCAAATACCAATCTTGCTTTGAGTTTTGTGAGCTAGTTGAGAGGGATAAGTATCATCATGAATTGGCTAGGCAATTTGTCATCAACATGGAGGACAATATGGTAAAGCTTGCTGGCATCAATTTCACTCTTTCACCAACCATTATTGTAGAAGCAACTAAGATGCCAGATGTGGGGGGAAGATGGAACAAAAGATAAAACATCAGCAAACAGAACTATGAAGCCTACATTAAAGCCAAATATCATATTCAATTGGGTAGGGTGTTTCCTTTTAAGTTTTTGGAGGACTGGTATGTGCCATTAATGAAACTCATCATTAAATACTTCACATGTGAGGGAAGGTTCTCCAGACTCTATGCCTATCATATCAGATTACTTATGCATTTTACCAGGGTTAGAATGATGAGTATTCCATACTTCATTTGCAAAAGCATACAGAGGATGATTGTACTTGCAAAGAGGAAACCATACCCACATTAGCTTAATAGCATTTATCACTTTGTTGTCATCAATATTTTTGTTGTACATTAGCTCACTCAGTTGGGAGTGACATGGGAAACCTTCATTTCCCATGAAATTTTCAAGGGGCCTCAAATGTTTGTAGAACCTCAAGAGGAAGGTGGACCTTTCAGGCAACAAAGAGAGCATGAAAGAAAAACTAAAGAGGTTCACATTCCAGTGTTTATAACTTATGAAAAAGGGTCAAGAAGACTTTTTGCAACTTCCAAACGAGTATTATCTCCACCAGGGGTGGAATGGGTCTTGTTCTCTTCACCGGAAAACAGGTAAATGTTATCTTCACCTCGGGTGCAAGGGGCCTTTCCTTCTTCTTCAGTAGAGTAAGTACAGGACAGAGGAAAGAAACCATTGTGTTGTGGAGGTAAATCCCATCTACGGACAGAGGCGATCCCTACTAGCCCAAATGGGGTCTAGCAACAATCAAACAACGCTAACATGCAGGTTCCTAATTGAAAATTAAAGACCGATGATGAGGGCCTACTTGGAATCCAACACTAGTACTTGTAGAAGAGTCGTCGCTCCCATTCTTTCGCTTCGGCTGGTCACAATCCCCACGATCCTCATGAACGAACACCTTCACATGCAAAGAAAAACACAAATACAAACATAAAATCCAATAGATGCAACTATATATCAGTCAGAAAGGATATAACTCAATCATCATTACAAAAGACAATAAGAGTGGAACCATAATGATAGTTGTCTATTATTGATAAACAAAGAATAATACAACCATAGTTTTGACGTCAAATCCTCCTTTGGCTGGGTGATTAGCAACACATGCCTTGCAAAGCTTGTTGGGAAAGGGGAACAAGCCTCTCTCTCCTTGGTTACTTGGACAAGAATCTCCTCACTTTAGATTTTGCATTATGGGAATGAAGAAGGCTTCTTGTAGCATGAGCTTAGCAATTCTCAATCTTTGGAATTCAAAATTTGGAACTTGGAGACTAACTCGTCAAATGCAAAAGGACAAGCTTTTATAGATAGAGGAGAAGGAGTTAGCATCATCCACAAGATTCATGGGATTGGCTTTATCACTAAGAAGCTTCCATGAGAGGTGGAGAACTACTTCCCATCTATGGAGATTCGAAGCCCAACTGAACTAACTCAAGATGGAATCAGTTCATGAATAGGTTAGGAAGAACCTTCGTAAGTTTGTTTGTTAAAAACTTTACCCAACTTGGTTGGCGCGAGTGTGACTCTAAGACAGAGCGCTAGCTGGCGTGCCCTCTTTGGAGGATTTCCCCCATTGGTGCGAGTGATACACAGTGGAACCACGCCAATGGAAAAAGGGCTATTTTTATGGGTATTTTGCAGAAGGTGTCTTCAGGGCATATGAAGTACATACTCAAGGGGATACAATGCAGGTGTTTTCAGGTTATGTCACTTCTTACAGGTCCCGGAATAAGCCCTCCAATGTGCGGGAGAAGGGGTAACAGGGACAGTGACAAATTACTGTGTAACAGATGCCCCCTAAAGCATGAGGCCTGAGAGAGAGAGGGGTGAAATGCTTTACAAGAACATGTCCAACTAAAAACACTACTGCCGGAGAATCTGCATGAAGAAATACAACTGATATCTCAAGTACATGATGTATGTGGTATGGGCGCAACCATCCATAGCAGAGTACATAAAAATCTAGATCCAAGGTATGGGCGTAGCCATCCAGTAAGGATCGATAAGTAGACTCAGGCATGGTTGCAACCATCCAGTAAATGAGTCATGTAATGATCATAATAATCCACAAAATCGCAACCTGGATCTCAACAGAAAAAATCCAGGGTCTTGCACTCCATCTCGACCCGAACAAAGTAAAAGTTCAAGCATGCGAATATGGGAGTCGAAGTCGAACATGCAAGAACATCATCTAATTACCAGTCCATGATGAACTGTTAATAGACGAGAGAGGTACCACCAATAATGACAATGGTCCTCAAGGTACTATAGGTACAATCTATGGCGTGCGAATCAGTGAGCCAGTGTCGAACACCCGTAGAATCATTCGATCGGAGGCCAATGATGAAAACCTTGCGTCGAACACAAAGAACTTGCCATTGAGGCATGCAGGCTCCAAGGCACGTGAAGGGAGTCTCTAAGGCAACTTCTTGGATAATGAGCTGAAGTCGACAGGAAGTGACCTTGATCGAAGGTGGGCCATAATGTTTCCCACATCATCGACACGAGACAGAGAAGGATAAGATGTTTTGTGTGAGGTATCAGAGGGATGTTGAGTATTCTGTAGAGGTCAACTTCTCTTGAACATATTGGCGGCACGACAGTGGACTTGGCAGTATTTGACATCAAATGATCAGGTGTCATGGTGACAGGGAAATGAGCAGATGAGAGGTCAAATAGGATAACCGAAACCCACAGAGGCAAGTGTAAAAACAAGATGAGATGTCCCCACCTAGACACGAATGCAGACAAGTGCCATGTTCAAGAGTGACATACTGTCGACACGATAATAATTGTGGTTCCATTTTCCCCGCCATTTCTGGTGAGTACCCCAGTTATTTTTTGATGACAAGCTTGATGGGGATAGAATATGCTTGAGAGGCATCATTTTGACGGAATCCAATGTCATGAAGTTTTAACGAGTCTGACAAAGGAAGAACTCGACATCTTTTCATGTTTAGAGAGTTTCAAAAGATAGCGGAAAAGTAAACTCCAGGGGTGTCCTTTTTCGTAAAGTTGTGTCTCTCGAGCCCGAAAAAGTATAAAACAATGCTCGAAAGAACTGCCCGATCATTACGACTGAGGAGTAATTTTCATAAGTAGTGATTTCGATCTGAAAAAGTAAAAAAGCGATCAAAACCACGTCGCTTCGTAACCATTCACAAACCTAAAACGACAAGGGTTTGACGATCTTTTCGTCTTTACACGATCAGAAAAGGGTTTAAAGACAACTACATCTTATTTACATTTAATGAGTTGAGAGGAATAACTCCGCGTTCTTTTCATGTTTAGAGAGTCAGAAAAGAGCAAAAAGATGACTCCAGAGTGACTTTTTCATGTGTTTACCGAGTCCGAAAAAGTATAAAATACAACTCATTTCGTCGTCTAAGCCGCACAAACACCTGTCGCTGCACAAAAACCAGCGTAAAATCCATTTTCGACACAAATATACATTAAAACATTCATAAAATGACTTTTAAAACCTATTGAGGGTCAAAAAAGCTATAAAATAGGTGAAAATGGTAAAAAGAAGAAATTACTTTTCACTTTTACTTCATTGAGAGTGACATTAGTGCTTTTGGTGTGCGATCTTCAGGCGACGATTGTGATAAATCCAGGTGACCATTCGGAGTGCCGTCAGTACCAGGTAAGAGGCCTCTTCCCCCACTCCATTTTTGTCCATTTTAAATTTTTTTTAGATTATTTTATCATCCTCTATGGAGGGGATTGTAAAAATAAGGGTTGCACCCATTGGCGCGGGTTTCGGGTACAAACCCGCGCCAATGGGGCAATTTTCCACAAATGCTTGCGCCAATGGCCACACATACTTTTTCTTCAAATTTTAACAATACTAAAGCAAATTTCTCTGCATTTTAAATTTCTCAAGGATTTAATTTAATGTTTTGACCTTGTGATGCAGGAAAATATACAAAAATGGTACTCCAATGGAAAGAAAGAGAACATGACCAAGTAGACACATTGGCCTTAATAGATGAGGACTGCATGGAAGCTCTTCGAGCTTGCGGGCTCAAGAAATACTTTCTCCTGTCTTATCTACGAGCTCAGCCAGAGCTCTTGCAATATTTGATCAACTTATGGGATGAATAGGATCAAGTGTTCCGCATACGGGAGCAAGTAATGGAATTAGACGTATCTGACGTCTATTTCCTCACTCGACTGTCGCGTAGAGGGCCAGTGCCCCGATTGACTGGTAGCAAGCCATCTGGGGAGAAGATGGAGGAGGTGAAGGCTCGAGTTTGCCCAGGGGCAAGATATGGGTCGGGAAGCTCAAAAGTGGATATTCCCACTGTTCAGGACCTAAAACTCAGAGCTCTATTATTCACCATCACACGAGCTACGGGGGCGCAGGCGCCCCATGAAGCCACAAAGAATCAACTGATATTGGCGACAGAGTGTCTTAACCCGACGGTCTTCAATTGGGTGTCAGCAGTGACGACCAATATGAAGAGGCAGCTAACAAAGGCCAAGTGCGGCAAGATGTAACAGTTCGGGTACGGCTCCATCTTGGTGACGTTCTTCTTGGAATGTGTGCCAATCTTCCAGGGCCAATGGGCCTTTGTTCTTGACTTGGAACCTCGAGAGCTGAGTATGGCTCGTTGGGTGGCACTGATGCCAAGAGGGGGGGGGCAGTCAGCAGATGTCATTCGGACCTGAGTTTTTCGGGTGGCTTCGCCGCCAATTGATCGTGGTGGAGGACTGGCCGTATGCGGGGACAGACTTCACCGGTGACCTTGACCTCCCACTACCAGAGGGAGAGGACTGGAACGAGGAGATAGGTATGACCTCATTTTTTATTTTATGTTTTATGAATTTTTTTTGTTAATACATGCTTGTTCTAATAACATTTATATGCATATGCAGATGTTGGCCTAGAGCGTCCAGCTGGCATGTCTCCCATTGCAAGGAGACACCAGGCTGCAGCAGCGGATCCTCAGGAGGAGGGTGTTGACAGAGGAGAGCTCATTTAGAACCTCGAGGCTATCACTCGAGGGATTCCGGATTACGCTCAGCTAGCGAATGTCCCGCTAGCGTACCAGAGGCACATGGTGGGGGTGTCGACTCGCATCCACCGACTCCTGAGATGTTTAGTGCGAGCAGCGACGTGCTACCATGAGCACCACCGGGACTAGATGTCTAGGCTTTCTTTTCCATTCATATTTTTTGAGAGACATGTTGTCTCCAGATGTACTAAGACAAACATGTATTATTTTTTGATGATGCATGCGGTGCAAACATTTGGACACACACACACACACACACACACACACATATATATATAGATATATATATATATATACATATGTTTTATGGTTTATTGTGTTTTATGCTTCTTATGCTATTTTAATCACATGTTATGCAAATGTCTGTCCAATACATAATTAGCTAATGCATCGGTTAACGTATTAAATCGTCTTGGAATATGTTGATAAGTAATGAAATCAAAATCCCTTTCTAACAACTTAACACGTAAATAAAACCTTAAAATCCGATGGTCTCTGACGGAATAACGCCCATTGAGCTGGTGGACGAGAAGCTGAGAGTCCAAGTTCACAACCAATGTTCGAATACCGAGGTTAATCACCTCAGCTAGTAATTCAATCATAGCACTATACTCAGCAACATTGTTCGTGGTACAACCTAGACAAACCCCTTGAAGGTCTACTAACTCACCATGAGGATTGTAGATCACCCATGCCGCAGAGGACAAGTTGCGTGTACTACGGGAGGCAACATCAGCGAAACCAACATAAGGCGATCCAGACATCTTTCCAAGAAGCAAAAAGGACACAATAAGTGGCAATCACGCCAACACACTAAGACAAAAACATGAAAACATGCACACACAACACACTTGCTAAAGCACACATATGTACAAAAAGTAAAGTGCACGCATGATAATTGTTCAAGTCAAGCCCATTTCGGCACTTACCCTATTGCACTAGTGCATGACCAACCTAGATAGTGTAGGCGTCGTCTCAGCCTGTTTTGTAAAATGATCAACGACACTGATGATCTGCCCATGCCCCTTGGCCGAGCGAGGGTTACAAGCTAGAGGATCAATGCCCCCTTTTGCAAAGGGGCCGAAGGTAGCAACAGTGTGCAATGGGGAATTGGAATGAGTGGAAACCAAACCAAGTGAAGCGAGGTTCAACGGTGGGAGTGAAAAGACACCCATGAGGGCAGGGTCTTTAAAGAGCCCAACTCCCACACTCTCTAAAGGAATGGAGGTATGCTCCACAAAAGGCACATTACCTTAAGAAGAAGAAGCGAAGAAGGAGAGCTGGTCTGCTGTGACAATTTTCACTTGATGAGGGAAACAAATGACACGAAAGAGGGATGAAGCCATGGCATGCATGGCATATGTCCAGCTCCGGCCCAAAAAGAGGTTGTAAGTAAGATTAGCATCGACAACTTCAACTTCCACTTCAACGGTCTTCCCTTCCAAAGTAATCGACAATCGTTGGAGGATACCGTAAGGGCGAGATTCTCTCCCATCAAAGGCTTCCAGTGTCGTTGGAGATTGAC
Source organism: Pinus taeda (assembly GCA_000404065.3). NCBI lineage: Eukaryota > Viridiplantae > Streptophyta > Pinopsida > Pinales > Pinaceae > Pinus > Pinus taeda. The sequence continues at coordinate 69,986 of APFE030547190.1, forward strand.
TCAAAGTCAGGGACCCAATAGCCTTCCAAAAAGTAGCCGACATAATGCAAGTTGACGTGCCTTCATCAATAACTGTACGATGAATCATTTTCGAATTGATGATGACCTGAATGAGGAAGGCAATCTTGTGAGGCAGTCTCGGTACATGGCTCTCGAGATCAAATGTGATTAAATTCAAGTCGGCCGGGTCGATGCCACCGATGGCCGATAGCAAGGACTTCCTCTGGGGAGGTAGCTCTGGAGAACTTCTAAAGCGGACATAGTTGACGGAGCCTGAAATAAGTCCTCAATGATGCTATAGTGCTGGGCAGCACGAGCATTAGGGTTGTAAGATGATCTCCGGAGTACACCTTTAGGAGGGGGTCGAAGAGGCGTCTCAGTGCTAGGTCTCTCGATATGGAGCGGACTAGAACTGGATGGAGGAGCACTTGAGGGGACCTTAGGCTCCTTCCCGGTGGATGACAGATATTCCTTTGCTCGAGTCGTAATATGAACGGGAATTATTCCAGCCATGAACACTTGGGAACTGAAGGGAGAAGAAGACGAGGATGGGTCGACCACCATTTGGGTTTGCTAGGAGGGGAAAGGTTCTTTCAGAACCGTAGGAATCCCAGGAGCACCTTTCAATAAACGACTAACTTCGGGCCGCCTTGGGCAGTCTTTGGTATAGTGATCCTCGTCACAGATAAGACAAGGATACTTCGGTTTACATTTGGCACCTTCCTCGGGTGGAGGTTTAGGGGAGTCCTATTTGTGTTGATCAAATTTATTCTTCAATTTCCCCTTTTTCTTTCCTTTCGAGGCTTTATCCGCTGTGGTGGACTGGACGACATTGACATCGAAAGTATTTCCGGAATTAGACACACCCTGAGAAGTGTTTTCGTTTGAAGCATTCAATTTTTGCTTCCCAGGGTTTGCGGATGATTTCTTCGAAGACGATGGATTTGGCGGAGCTTTGGATGTTCCGGGTCTCGGGGCATCAGGCAAATACTCATATAAGGTACCTGACTAAGAATAAACTAAGTCGAGGTACTAAGCACGTGCAATAGTCTGCTCTTCAGTTACACAAGCTCCCATAGCAATGTCTCGCGCGATTTTAGGGACAAAGAAGGTTGTAAACCAATCGGTTAGGAGCTGATCAGGAATCTAGAACTTGATCAACCGATTACGCCGTCTCCATTCATGTATATGATCAGATATATGCGTGGACGTGTCTTGTTTGAGAGGCGTGAGGAGATGTGTTCCCATCTCATACCGAATGGGAAACTGAAAATGCGTTAGAAATGCCGTTGCCAATGAGTTGAAATCTTGAAAGGATCCACGAGTCAACTCAATGTACCACTTAGCAGCCAAGCCGATGAGAGTCCTTTGGAACAGGCGGAGCCGGATTGAATCGTCAAGCCATAAATTTGATGAAAACCAAAGGTGGTAAGTCATAATGTGGGCTTGATGATCTTCTCCAGCTTTGCCATCAAATTTGGGACAATCGCCGGGTATCTTGGTTGGAACTGGTGGCTAGAATGGATTATGAAGGATAGGATCATTAGTCAATTTGGATACATCCGACAGTTCCAATGTTGCTAAGAATGGTAGCTGAGGATTGAAGGACATCTGTGGTTGTGGAGACGAGGTAGCACCAGAGTTCCAACTGGTTGCTGGTTTCCCCCATTGATTTTTTCCGGATGGACCAGGCCCATAAGAGTTCTATCCGTAGGAATTTTGTCCATAGGGGTTATAGCCATAATCGGACGGTTGACCCTGGATTTGCCCCCCAGCACCCCATTGATTACCAACTTGGCCTGCAGGAGCAACATACCGTTGTTGATAATTCTGATAAGGAGTGACCTGCATTTGTTGATAATTTTGGTATGGGGCCAACTGAGCTTGCCCCTAAGGTTGCTGGTAACCATATAATTGCTGGGCTCCATACTGAGCCTGGGGACCAGGTTGCACTTGGTAAGAAGGTTGGGATTGAAACCCACCTTGCATCTGAAGACCAGTTTGAGTCTGGGGCCCAGCCTGGGGCTGAAAACTGGGTTGAGCTTGAGAAGAAATCACCATCTGCATGCCCGGTTGAGCAGGCCCAGAAAGATGTCCTTGAGACGATGGAGATTGGGCCACCTGGCCGGAAGGTTTCCCTGGTTGAGTTGTCCTCGTGGGCCTCCAGGCTGCCCTGGATAGGATTGCCCATAATATTGCTGCCCATAAGAAGGCTGTGTGTAAGATGGTTGACCTTGATATGATGGTCCTTGGTAAGGCTATCCTTAATCCGGACGAAGCGCTTGGCCACCACCATAACCAGTGGTACCCCAAGCAATGCTTAACGGGACTGAGACCTCAACCACAGGCTGAGATGGCAAGGACATATACAAATGATGCCCTATAGCATCATACTAATAATTTGGACCTTGCGCGCCCGGATTCTGGACGACATGTAAATACTGATTATATGCCTCCCCTGCTAGAATGGAACCAGAATAAGGTGGGGCACTAAGTGCAGGATGGACAACTCTGGGTGTATGTGCCATCTAGCCACTATGTACTGAACCATGGGATGGACCAGCAACAGTAGCTACAATCGAAGACGCCGTAATGGCACTAACAACCGGTGTTGAAGACGCTACACAAACAGTCGGAATAATCGAGACTGAAGTGACAATTGTATTGTGAACTTGTGAAACAAAAGATCCCGTAGTGGGAGTGATGTTGTGATCCCACATGGTACCTGAAGAGGAGCTCCTAGAACCCATAACATCCCTTAAAGCCTTATAGCGTAAGGGTACCATGACACCGAGAGGGGTGACGGTGAAGGCCGAAGTTATGACCGGAGATGTGGCCAGGATAGGAGTCTCGATACTTGACAAAATAGGTTTCTCACTTGCTATAGGAGATGTATCATCCATGTCAGAGGAAGACATCGGGACTGAAACACCAGTAGGAGTAGAAGGAAAATCCTCTTCGTAAGGCTCCCAAACAGGGTTCCAAAATAGATCGTGAAGATTGTCTTCTGGAGCGCGAGAGTTCAACGGTTGGACACTTGGAATAACAGGAAAAGTATCACCACAAACCGGTGTCTCAGGAGCAGTAGAAGAAGGAGACCCTTGGTCACTAGGGACAGGAGACGGGTTCGATGGTTCCGCCAGGATGATTCGATCCAAAAAAATCCTAGGCAAACTAATGAGAAAAGACCCTACTCAAACTAAAGCAAACAAGACCTAATAGGATAAATGTGAACGTGGCCGAATAAATTTTAAGACACAAGGACATAACTTGACCTTTTCATCTTTAAAGAGTCAAGAAAAGGACAAAAAGATGACTCTAGTCACCTTCGAATGTTTAGTGAGCCTGAAGTGACAAATGCTCAGTTGAGCCTTTTCTTTTAGGGAGTCCGAAAAGGATCAAAAAGTGACTACTCTGGAAAACTAGGCAAAGGGTTTACCAGAAAATTCGTAAAACTGCATATACACCTTACCAATCATATGAAAACCAAGGACTTTCTGTACGACAGTCAATCTTCCTGAATGCTGTGTTCGGTGCATTACGGGTCGTAAGGCGGCAGACACGGTTTCCTGTGGATAAAGGATGATAACCTAGTGGGGTCTCCCCATATACTCGACGGTACGTGGGAGCACAAGTCCGTACTAGACCACAATTGAGTCACAAAAGGAGGAATCACCCAAACTTGAGTGGAAACAAAAGTGACTAGTTTAACGACGCTGGAGCATGTCTCTAGCCTAGACATCTAAAAATGAGCGTTATGTTCCAATGCGTTGTTAGATTCATTCGGTTTTTTTAAAGTTGAATCTTGTATTAGGTTTCAGTTTTCAGGCCTTACCGTAGTTAATCTCTCAAAATTCCCTAAATGCAATCTATATGCCAAAATATGTCATTTCATTCGATGAATGCTAATTACGAGAGAGTTCAAGAGCTTTCACGCAAATGAAAATGATCACAAAACAACAAAGAACTTCCCTAATGCAGCTAATGGAAATTAACAAACTTTTCTTTAAGATCACTAATCCCTAATCAAAATGAAAAGCTCCTAATTCTCATTAACTAATACAAAGCAAAAGAGATTTTTCTTTTTGATGATGGAAAAATGCACTAAACAACTTTGAGAAATGACAACAAACAAATTCTATTCAATACAAGCACATTCAGTTCCCCAAATCACAAATCAAACTTCCCAAGAACAAGAAATATCCCAAAGACACCAACGAGCCGTGTAATCTAGGCTCAAAGTGAGACGAAGCGGAATTCAAGTGAAGACAAAGCAAGTCACCCAAATAACGCAATAAAATGATTTACAACCACCAAACAAGTGCAAGGGAGCAATCAAAGAGTCGGCTGGATGACTAGAAGATCAAAACACCTGAGGAAGGCTTGACACACAAGGCCACTAGATGCCCTAGGGCTAGAAATGTGAAATCGATGGAAAAAAGAAAACACCCAAAGGGTAACGATCAAAGCTAGTCAAATCACACTCCAACACACTCAAGTAGTCTAAAAAAGGTACCCAGAACAAAAACCAAGATCAAAGGCTCACAGCCAAGCAAACTTCAAAAGTTCCCAAGCTTGGCGCGACTGTCAGGCTGTAACTAGCACCTTCCAGGGATTGGTGCGGGTTGTCAATGTGCAACATGCGCCAAATGGCACGACTGTAATGATATAAACAAGCACCAACCGAGTTTGCTATGGAAAAATAAAAAACAAAAGAGCCAAAGCTAAGGCAACAGTACCCAGGTACACCAAGGGGTAAGAAGCAACACAGGGACTCAACCCAGAAAGCGAATCAAGTAGGAGAAACCAAGAAACAACCAAGAAACAAGGCAAGTTCCAAGCCGTTCAGTTCATAAACCAAAATGGAGATGGACTGAAGTGGCGTTGATCTACTTTGCTAATGCGGAGCAATAGCGTTTCGAAGGCTATCTGGCCGTACTTCAGGCTCCATCTAAAGTTTACAAATCAAACAACAAGACAAAATCCAACTCCCCAGCGGAGTTGCCAAATTGTCTGTGAAATCAGAGATTCTGGGTTTGATCCCCAGCGGAGTCGCCAAATTGTTGTGGAGGTAAATCCCATCTGCAGACAGAGGCGATCCCTACTAGCCCAAATGGGGTCTAGCAACAATCAAACAACGCTAACACGCAGGTTCCTAATTTCAAATTAAAGACTGATGATGAGGGCCTACCTGGAATCCAATGCTAGTACTTGTAGAAGAGTTGTCATTCCCATTCTTTCGCTCTGGCTGGTCACAATCCCCATGATCCTCGTGAACGAACACCTGCACATGCAAAGAACGACACAAATACAAGCATAAAATGCAATAGATGCAACTATATATCAGTCAGAAAGGATATAAATCAATCATCATTATAAAAGACAATAAGAGTGGAACCATAATGATAGTCGTCTATTATTGATAAATAAAGAAGAATACAACCATAGTTTTGATGTCAAATCCTCCTTTGGCTGGGTGATCAGCAGCACATGCCTTGCAAAGCTTGTTGGGAAAGGGGAACAAGCCTCTCTCTCCTTGGTTACTTGGACAAGAATCTCCTCACTTTAGATTTAGCCTTATGGGAATGAAGAAGGCTTCTTGTAGCATGAGCTTAGCAATTCTCAATCTTTGAAATTCAGAATTTGGAACTTGGATACTATCTCGTCAAAGGCAAAAGGACAAGCTTTTATAGATAGAGGAGAAGGAGTTAGGATCATCCACAAGATTCATGGGATTGGCTTTATCACTAAGAAGCTTCCATGAGAGGTGGAGAACTACTTCCCATCTATGGAGATTCGAAGCCCAAATGAACTAACTCAAGATGGAATCAGTTCATGAATAGGTTAGGAAGAACCTTCGTAAGTTTGTTTGTTAAAAACTTTACCCAACTGGGCTGGTGCGAGTGCGACTCTGAGACAGAGCACCAGCTGGCGCGCCCTCTTTGGAGGATTTCCCTCATTGGCATGAGTGATACACAGTGGAGTCGTGCCAATGGAAAAAGGGCTATTTTTATGGGTATTTTGCAAAAGGTGTCTTCAGGGCATCTGAAGTACATACTCAAGGGGATACAATGCAAGTGTTTTCAGGTTATGTCACTTCTTACAGGTCTTGGAATAAGCCCTCCAATGTGCAGGAGAAGGGGTAACAGGGACGGTGACAAATTACTGTGTAACACATTGCATGATGAAGGGCCTTTTGAAGGCCAAGACAGGGATTTCATTCTGATTGAGGAAGAGGACACTGATTTGGGCTCCCAAAGCTCAAGACTCAAGGATGTGATCATCAAGGAGAAAGAAGCTGAGATCCAAGACTTATCACTTGATCTTGAGAGGGCTAAATGGATCATTAATTACCTTGAGCAATGGAACAAGCAATTGGAGGACAAATAAACAATTATGGAGCTACAAACTATAAGGGAAAACCGGTAAATGGAAAAAAGAAGGAAAATCAAGCTAACTTCACTAGAGCAAGAAATAGAGGCTGACCGAGAATCATGGTTGGAAGGAGTGAATATCCACCTTGAGAAGCTTCTTGATAAGGCTAATAAGGAGAAGAATATGTTGTGCCACATGGCCTATCACTATTTGGCCTGGAACAAAATTTGCAAGACAAGAATAAGAAACTTAAAAGCCAAGCTAGGGCGAGCCTTAAAAGCCAAAAAGGAGCAAGATAAACTTAGAATATTGGCTGAAGCTTCCTTGGCCCAGCAAAGCAATTGATAAGCTTGCTTCTTTCCAATTTTGAAGAATTTTTGAGAACTTTTTGTCATTTCCAAATTTTTAATTGTAAAAACACAGAAATTTCCCTCTGATGCGCACACTGCGCATTGAGTTGTTTGAGAATTGGGGGGAATGGATTACATTATTGGAATCCTCATGAAAAAATATGAAAACCCAGAAAATTTCATGAATTTTGGAGGAGATCTGGGTCACCTAAAGGGCAAAAAACACCTCAAAAATGCCCTCTCTATGATCCAAACTTAAACAGGAACGCAACAAATTGCAGAGATAACCATATACACAAAGATGCAGTGGAAATAATACTTCATTTCATTAATGGAAAATACTGAAATATGCTTACAACCAGAAATGGAAATAAACCCGCTAGGGTGATGGCAGCTTATCTCTGAGAAGAGATGTGTGGCTACATGCCTATGAACTGTGTTACAATGAGGCTTGAAGGCCTATTTATTGTTGAGAAACAATGGAAAAACCCTTCACATTCCAAAACCTAACCCTG
>APFE030547199.1:2970-42848 GCA_000404065.3 Pinus taeda
GAATCAAATCTTTCTTTCAGCAAATCACCAACATGCCATATTCCAAGCATGAATGTAGGACTCACAATAAAACCAATCAGGGCTTCCTTGTGCTTTACCGTATATCCCACCAAGGGATTCCTAGGTCCGAAACCCTCATTAATACAACCATGCTTTACCATAATTGCACTGGATCACTAGGCCTATACAAGCATGGATGTCTCTAGATCTCTCCACCTAAACCGTGAGGAATTTATCTCTCTCAACCTCTCGGCTTTACCGTGTATCTCCCCATTACCGTTCAAGGTATTTCTAGGCATACGAGATCACCACCATCTGGGCTTTACTGTGTATCCCACCATTCACCATTCGAGGAATCTTAGGCCCAATCGAGGTGTTCATAACTAGGCTTTACAGTGTTTTAGATCCCAAGATTCTTAGGCCTTGTGAATAATCTGAGACCACCCCACTCATCTTTGAATCCATCCAGCAATCTACCTAAACCAAAACAAGAGAACCCCATCACATCATGACTATCCGGAAATGGAAAGGAAAGTCTAAATAACATTGTCACACCAAGAAAAAACCATGCCAATGATAGCAAGAGAACTAAAAACACAAATGCATTTACCATCCATTCCAAAACTAGTAAGGAAATCATACATGCAACTCGATATTTGCAAGTAATCTCGTTGTAGCCACTTGAACTATGCTTCCTCTTGCTTCCTTCTCCCTCCTTTGCCTTCTTTCCTCCAATGCTAGAGTGGTCCAACAATTCTCTAAGTGTCCAAGAGTATGAGAGAGAGAGAGAGCTCCAAAACTGAACTGACAAAAAGCTACAAATTGATCCTCAAAAGCCTTTTTATTAATGAGGCCTCTGTTTTCTTAATTTTCCATTATTTCCCTTCATTTTCCTCCTCACATGCAACATGTGACCTTTCACCTTCATTTTCTCCTAATTTCTATTATTTTTATAAATAAAATGCCAATAAATGTTTCATGCCTTTCCAAATCCTTTATCATTTCCTTTGCCAATTTCCTTAGCCATAATAAACAAGATGAACACCCACACTAGGATGTTTTTCCCAACATTCAACTTGGAATATGTGTCCCATGACCTTGATTATTATTTTTCCTTTATTAACTTTATTACATGGAATTTTGACCAGGGTTGTTACAGAACCCTCCCCTTGGGGGAACACCGTTCTTGGTGTTCAATGACACCTACGACCAACAAGGTTGTTGTAAGAAAAATATACTACCCATGTAGCTTTATAACTTAGCTCGATTTAGTATTTACAATGATCATCCTGTTGAGAATCAAACCAACATGAGAAACATAACAACATGACACGCATACCACTTATTGGAGCTTTATAGCACACCTCATAGCAGTATTTACATCCATATACATATATACATATACCAAAACATATTCCAAAAACATTCACTCAACCAGCAAATAAAGAAGGATACGTAGCCCGCATCTGATATGTCATCTCTCATGTAACTTCATAGGGACCAAAGTTATTCCACTGCATTTTAACCCACTCGATTGTTGGGTTTCGGAGCATGAGCATCTTTCTCTACAAAATATAATGAGGTTCTAGCTGGAATTCTCCATTTGGATCCACCTGAAATACAGACCAATCAATCACATGATCATCATCTTTAACATACTTCTTAACCAAGGACAAATGCAAAACATCCTGGAATTTCATTGTCAGAGGCAGTGAAAGTCAATAGGCTACAGGTCCAATCCTTTCAAGAATCTTGAAAGGTCCACAAAACCAAGGTGCCAGCTTGGCACATGATCCAATCCTCAAGGAGATTTTCTTGGGCTTGATGCACAAGTACACTTATTCCCCAACTTGAAACTCCTTAAACATCTTGTTCTGATATGCATATATTTTTTGCCTGTCTTGTGTTTCCTTTAGATTCTTCTTGATTACCAACATTTCATGTTCCATCTCTACCAACATGTTTGGCCCTATCAATACCTTATTCATTGTATCACTCCAATTGATGAGAGTACTACAATTATTCCCATACAGTGCTTCGAATGGACTCATCTTCAGGGACTCTTGATACCCATTGTTGTAAACAAACTCAACCAATGGAAGGTACTCCTCCCATCTCCTCTCTTGATGCATCACATACATCCTCAACATGTCATCCAATATACTATTGACCCTCTTTGTCTATCCATATATCTGTGGATGATAATATGTGTTGAAGGCAAACTCTGTCCCTAAACCTACAAACAGCTACTCCCAAAATTTGGAAGTCAACTTAGCATCCCTGTTTAACACAGTCTTCCTCAAAACACCATTCAACCTCACTACATCTCTGATGAAGACGTGTTACATCATTAGTTGAATAAATATACTTCACTGGAATGAAGTGTGCTACCTTCATCAACCTGTCAACCACGACCACGATGGAATCATGTTGTCTAGATGTCCTCAGCAAACCTGTGATGAAATCCATGGAAATGACCTCCCATTTCCACTCTAGAATCAGAATTGGCTGAAGAAACCCTCTTGGATGCTTACACTCTTCTTTCACCTGTAGATAGTCTAAGAATCTAGCCACAAAATCTACCATTTCCTTCTTTAGATTCGTCCAATGATAAAACTTCTTCACCACTATCAATGTCTTCTAGTATCCTGGGTGACCTGGATATGGTTTTGCATGAAACTCTTGCAAGATAGTCTTCTTGAGCTCACTGTCATTCAATACATATATCATGTCCCTAAATCTGACCAAATCATATTTTAAGATGGCAGTCCACATCCTGATCATATGTACCCTGTTGTAACCTATTCGTAAGCTCCATGTACCTATCATCTTATTGTCCTGCCTGTAATATTTGATCTTGTAAGTTTGTCCCATAAGAACTCATAGTTGTTATGTGATTCATCTCCACTCTTCTGCTAAGATAATTTGCAACCATGTTATGCTTAACCTTGATGTACCTGATCTCAAATTCAAAATCACTAATCGTGGCCAGTGATCTAGCTTGCCTGGCATTCATATTTGGTTGGTCAAACAAATACCTCAATCCACTATGATCACTCATCAATACAAATCTCCTGCCAAGAAGATTAGTGCCCACAGATCTTCAATGCATGGATGATCGCTGCCAACTGAAGATCATTTGTCGAATAATTCTGCTCATGCTCATTCAGATTTCGTGACTCATATTACACTACCTGTCCTTCCTGCATTAAGACTCCACCAATTCCTCTCTTGCAGGCATCTGTACACACCACAAACTCTTTGTCTGGATATGAAATCTTTAGAACTTGAGCACCTATCAACAACTACTTCAATTGCTCAAAACTTGGTGCACATTCCTCGGTCCATTCAAATTTCTTACCTTGCCTCTATAGTGACGTAATATGATATGCAATATGAGAGAAGTTCCTGATGAACCTCCTATAGTAACCTACTAGTCCCATGAATGATCTTACCTCATCCACATTTCTATGAGCGGCCCACTCCATTATAACCCTTATCTTTTCTAGATCCATTGTTATACCTTCCTTGGAAACAACACGTCCCAATTAATGTACCTATTTTTGAAAGAAATTGCATTTGCTAAGCTTAGCATACAACTGATGCTCTCTCAGTAATCTCAATACTGCTGCTAAGTGTTTGGCATGCTCTTCCTCATTTTTATAATATATCAAGATGTCATCATAGAACACAATAACAGACTTGTCTATATAAGAATGCAACACACTTCATTAAGCACATAAAAGTAGCTAGAGAATTATTCAAACCAAATGGAACTACAACAAACTCATAATATCCATACCTAGTCCCGAAAGAAGTCTTGTAAATATCATCTTCTTTTATGCATACCTGATGGTATCATGACCTCATATCAACCTTTGAGAGCATTGTTGCTCCCTTCAATTGATCAAATAAGTCATCAATCCTTGATAACGGATACTTGTTCTTGATGGTCACCTTGTTCAACTTCCTATATTCAATGTACAACCTAAGAGTGTCATCATCTTTTTTTACAAACAATATCGGTGCACCCCAAGGTGATACACTTGGCCTAATGTATCCCTTGTCAAGCATTTCCCTCAACTGTAAATTCAACTCTACTAACTCTAGTGTGCTCATATTGTATGGTGCCTTTGATGCTGGTGTTGCCCCTGGTACCAACTCTATGTAGAATTCCATTTCTTTGTGAGGCGAAAAATCTAAAATCTCCGTTGGAAACACATCTTGAAACTTATTCAAGATTGAGTACCTCTTCATAACTTTTGCATCCTCAATATCCTTACCTTTATCACTATAAATATGCACTGCAAATAACACACACCCTTTTTTGCAACTTCATTGTACCTGCATAGTTGTCACCATTCTGACTGATGTAGCTTTCTTCTTACCCTGCAATATTATTTGTTCCCTATTATCATCCAAGCATTTAATAGCTTTTTCATAACAATCCACCTTGGTCCTATGAAGATACAACTAGTCCATACCCAACAACATATTGTATGATCCCAATGGAAGTACATTCAAATGTGTTGTTGTAGTCATACCATTCAAATTGAATGCACAAGTTCTTACCCAATGATGCACTCTCTTATTTATACCTTGAACCAGCTGCACTAACCAAGATTATGCATGCACTTCTTTATTCAAACCACACTTATCCACCAGGTCAAGACTAACATAACTATAATTCGATCCAAGGTCCACCAAAATAGAAACAACTTGATCACAAAGCTTACCGTCCATCTCGATAATAGATGTGTGAATATCTACCTGCCTATTATCCAGTGTTGCATAGATCCGTGGAATGATCTACCCAACATCCCCAATTATTTGTGCATCTTGTGCACTGTAAATATAATGCCTACCACCCTGATTTTATGGACAATCTCTCTTAAGATGCTCCTTGCCACATATCCAACATTGCAATAGTCCTTTATCATCACCTTTATTCTGCTTCCCTCCATGTTGTGACCCATTAAACTTCTTGTAAGATGCAACATTTTCTTTCTCTCCCACATTCTAGGGTCTTCTTCGCTGCAGATGCCATTTACCATTAACTTTGTCTTTCCCTTTCCAACCTTGTTGAGATTTTGTCTTATGCTTTGATTGCTCATACCAGTGCTTCAATTTCTCAATGAATTCTTCAAGTGACTGAGGCTCATCACACTCAATCACATCTCTAAATGCTAATGGAAATCCACTAAAAAATCTCTGAACTTTGTATTTTTCATCCTAAATATACGGTACATACTTCAACAACTCCAGGAACTTGGTCATATACTCCTCATCTGCCATTGTTCCCATATTTAGCTCATATAACTCCTTAGCTTTGCTATTGTAGTACCTATCTGACAAGTATTTCTTCCGCAAATATCTGACAAGTATTTCTTCCGTAAGACCTAATTTCTTTGACCCGCTTCACCTCTTCCCACCAGATGTTTGGTTTCCCTTTGAGGTTGAACGCCTTCATATTCTCTATGTAATCATGCAGCTCAAATAACTTCTTCATCCTAGTATCCATGCCTTTGCATCCTCCTGCTTCTTCAAACCCCCATCAAAAGCAGGTGGCTTTTCTTTCTTGAACTCATCTAGAAAATATCCCCTACCACTTCTCATGTAAGGATAATAACGATGATGATCATAGTTTATGTCAGAACCAGAACTAGAAACGAACCTGTGTCCATCAATTCTCCTATCCAAAGTCTCCAAGAGCCTATCATCTTTGATTTATCATCCCTATCTGACCTATGCCCACCATAATATCTACTGCCATATGCCCCATTAGTCCTATCCTCCTTCCCATGGATGATGCTAAGTGGTCCCTGTCTCTGCAAATCTAACAAACTCCGAAGGATTAATGCATTAATTTATGCTTGTTTCTCCTATGCCTAAATGATTATTCCATTATCTACTTTGTAACTTCTTATTTATGCCTTCAAACTTCTCAATGTGTTTGCTAAGTCAGAAGAGTTCCCACCACCGCGCTACTCATCTGATCCATAGGGAGAGTCTCGTGAACTGTGGTCTACCATCTTGCTAGTCATCTTTGATCTTCTTCCTGCAAGTATACCATGTCAGGTTAAATCAAAACATAACATAATCATCATAACTCAATATAGTTCAGGGGAGGATATCTCGTCTGCAAGATCAACCATACTGACACAATACATGTATAATCATAATCATATCAACATATAATCATCATTTCAACCATTATTCAATTACCATACATGACCATACCAACCACATACGATGACCTCATGCATAACAACCATAACCATGTCAATGTATGCATAACAACATGTAAGCACTGACATGCATAACCAATGCATTACCAACATACATTCATGACAAACACATTCAACAACAACGCCATTAACTTTCACATGATGACATAAATGCAACCATAATCACCACCATGCATACACAACAAGCACATAAACCACAAGCATAAGGAACACATATGTAATCGACATGTATGCATGACCAACACATTCCACCCATCCAGTCCAAGGGGTGAACCATGCCCTGATACCACTGGGGTAAACATGTGACAAGAGGCTACTATGATGTGATTCAAATCCCCATGTATAGTTAAGGAAGTGGAATTAACCAAACAAAACCAATCTAACCTTACTTAGGAAGCACAAACCCTTCAGGAGGCAACCAACCCTTCAAGGTGCTTAACCTCTAAGACAACTTGTCTTTTTGTTGATCTGGACCCCCAGCCACTCCCATGACAATCCATGCATGCAATTGAGGCCGTCTTGTCGCTCCCACGGCGAGGCATGCCAATGACCGTGGCCTTTTTCAAGAAGTTATGAGCCAACGACCTCGGATTCTATGCCACTTTTTCAGGGCCAGTACTTAGCCCACTGCCCAAAACTTCATGAAACTTTTAGAAATGATAAATAACCATGAAATAAGGCTACTAATGCAAACATTTTCACAAGGAATTGACTGGATCCCTACTATCCATGATAACCATTTCATCAAACATATCACAAATATGTAATCTATAGGTCTTAAAAACATATATGAGCATAGGGGTCTCATACTTATCTGAGATTCATAAATAGGAGTTTATGCCTTATCACAATAGTTGCATTATTATCTATTAGGTCATATAATCATTCACATTTCATATACTAATCAAATCATGATGACATCCATAATCAAAGTTTGTCATAAACCATTCTTATAACCAACATATAACCAACATAAATAACAACGATATAACAACCATAAGTCCACATATGAACAAGTACATTTACACATGAAATACCAAAGGAGAAGGAGCTCTTATTAATGAATACATAAGCCAACCAAGTCAGGGACTTCCATGAACCACCCAACCATAGATTTGGATGAACCAAATCTTTCTTTCAGCCAATCACCCTCGTGTCATATTCCAAGCATGAATGTGGGAATCACAACAAAACCAACCAGGGCTTCCTCAGGCTTTACCATATATCCCACCAAGGGATTCCTAGGCCTGAAACTCACATCAATACAACAAGGCTTTACCGCGATCCCACTAAATCACTAGGCCTATACAAGCATGGGTGCCTGTGGATCTGTCCACCTAAACCGTGAGGAATTTGTTGGTCTCAACCTCTCGGATTTACCATGTATCCCGCCATTACCGGTCAAGGGATTCCTAGGCCTACGAGGTCACCACCCTCTGGTATTTACCATATATATCGTCATTATTGTTCAAGGGATTTCTAGGCCCAATCAAGGGTATTCACCTCTGGGATTTATTATGTATCTCGATATTCACCAGTTGAGGATTCCTAGGCCCAATCAATGTGTTCACAACAGGGATTTACCGTGCATCCCATCCTGAAATTCCTAGGCCTTGTGGATAATCCTGAGACCACCCCACTTAGCTTCGAATCCATCTGGTATTATAGTTCAACCAAAACAAGAGAACCCCATCACACCATGGCTAATATCCAAAAATGGCAAGGCAACGTTGAAGAACACTGACACGCCTAGTAAAACCCATTCCAATGACAGCAAGAGAACCAAAAATACAGATTCATATACCATGCATGCCAAAACTAGAAAGGAAATCATGCATGCAACTCGATACCTGAAATTAATCCCGTTGTAGCCGTTTGATCTTACTCTTCCTTACTTGATCTTTGCTTCCTCTTGCTTCCTTGTCCTCCCTTTGCCTTCTTTCCTCCCATGCTATAATTCTCTAAGTGTCAAAGAGTATGAGAGAGAGAGCTCCAAAATTGAACTAATAAAAAGCTATGAACTCGTCCTCAGAAGCTTTTTTGTTAATGAGGCCTCTATTTTCTTCATTTTCCATTATTTTCCTTCATTTTCCTCCTCACATGCAACATGTGACCTTCCACCTTCCTTTTCTAATTTCCATTGTTTTCATAAATAAAATGTTAATAAATGTCTCATGCCTTTCCAAAGCCTTTGCCATTGCCTTTGCCAATTTCCTTAGCCATAATAAACCAAATGAACACCCACACTAGGATGTTTTGTCCAACATTCAGCTTGGAATACGTGTCCCATGACCTTGGTTATTATTTTTCCTTTATTAACTTTATTACATGGAATTTTGACAAGGCCTGTTACAACAATCCATATAGCGTTGATGCCACAAACCATTATGATAAAGAGCAATACTACTGTAATGTTGAGAGGTCATAGAATATTGATGTGAGCTATAGAAAACTAATGCACGCCACTGATAACACAAATGTGACTAATAGAGAAACTGGCGTGCCACAAAGAATCATCGAGCCACTATAAACATAGTGAACCATTATACATATTGTGTGCCATAGAGTAATCATTGTATTTTGTTGCTACTAAGAGAATTACACAAATCTCAAACGATATACGAGCCAAGGGTGTGAGTTTCTGAGAGCGAATTGCTTTCCATACAGAACCACAGAGAATAAGTGAGCTCTAGCGATAACGAGAGCCATCAAAGAGAATATGATCCATTTTTTAGAGCATGAGAGCCAAAAAATGTTGTGCGAGTCATTGTAGAATAGTGCGAGCTATAAAAAAACAAAACCAAACCACCATAGAAGAATAATGAACCATGCCACAGTCATACCATAGAAACATAATATGTTAATGATGTGAACCTTATTGTACACCATACTATATTTTTTTCAATTGAAAGTTGCAGACCTCAGATCCTAGTAGAAACATAGAGAGGTAATTCAGACAGTTTCATAATCTCAGAAGGAGAGTTCAGACTTCATCAAAAGGGAACCACAAAAACTTGTATTGACCATTCGCGTTAACTCATATTATAAACTTCGCACCAATTCAGATTGCCATAGGGAGCTTGCATTACTTCCTCAAAAACCATCACAAAAGGAACAAAGAATTGTAATAGGAGCGATCTTCAGAATTGCCATCCATTAACCTTAGCTCTGATACCATGTTGAGAAATCAATATTCTTATATATTAAAGTTGATTTCTTTGTCATGATAATTACTTGTGAATTTTTTAGCTTATTAATTAAATTTATATTCTCTTCTTTTCATTAAGTGATTACCAAACTGCAAAAATATGAAGATCACAGAAAACAAGAGATGCAAAATATAGGCTAAAAGCTAGGGAAAAAACCCCACAAGCTGGAAAACCTAGAAAATCTCCTCTTCTTATAGAATCAAATCAAAGTGAGAAATCGAAGACCCAAGACCATGAAAAAATTCCAGCCCTTCAAGAAGCTAATTCAAGCCCTCCAATTTGCAGAAAACTTGCATTTACTTCAAGTATATCACCTTAGGAAACTCACATTAATCACAAGTTTGTCACCTTATAAAAACTTGCATTGATCATACGATTGTCACCTTAGAAAAATTGCATATATATTTCATATCTCTTATCACAGAAAAATCCACCATAGAAAAGTTTGCATATCTAGCTCATGAAGCTCACACTTCTTTTCAAATATACAAACTTAAGCACACATAAATCTTCATAATAATATATTTTTAGAATTTCGCATATCCTTGCCACAGAAAACACGATGGAAAATCAATGAACTCGCTTTTCCATTTTAATGCAGGATGTATGCCAATATATACTTGTTCTCATATGTGAAATGACATGTCCTTTGAGTGAGTCGACTTATCATCCAGGAGGACTAACTTGGATTCTTGAGGTGAATTACAATTTAATTTTTTTAGTTTTCTTTTTCTTTATAAGAAGTCCAAATAAGACTTTGACTCTTTGACTCAATAAATCCTAGAAGCATGAAGAACATGCATACCTAGTTATAATAATAATAATAAATAAATAAATTACATAAAATACATGAAGATACAAGTAAAAAGATAATCATGAAGACCAAACCTAGTTTCACTTTTCAACATCACCAAGCTTTCTTGAGTTTTGCTAACTAGCCATCTCAATAGGAGATGATTGTATTTGCAGGGTCGTGAATGGATAAGAGGAGGATAAGGGATGGATTTTGATATACAACAAGGTAGGTATGCTAGTCATATCCACACTACTCAGAGGAGATGCCATCCACGAGGCTTTTAGAATAGATTATTCTTGTATTCTTTTTATTTTTACCTTTGTTAAAACAGTGTCATACCCTATGAACTGGAAAAATGTGACAATGTCACAACTCAGTAAGTATACACAATGTGACAACCTAGTAGTTCCATAGATAATTATGGTCCCACCTATGACACTCTTTAAAATGAGGGTTGTTTAACGGTATTTTCATAAGATTTTTATCTTCTTGAGTGAATTTTTTCTTCCATCTTCTTTAGGGATTGATCTCAATTATGCTTTAGATGGTGAAGGATAGGAGTACAACATCATTTTCCATGAGTGCGACAAAATAATGTGTAACAAAGGGCTGCAAGCAAGAATACTAGAAGTAGAAAAAATGTTATCCCGTAGTCATCAAAATCTACAACAAAGAAACACACAAAGATTGAAATCAGAAACTTATTAGAGGATATGAAAATGGATATATTGCATTCATTGGATATATAACTAGATACCATGTATATTAAAAGGAAGCAAGAATAGGGCAAAATAACCCTAGTTCTTTTCTACCCTGCGTGCAAAAGGAAACTCTCCAACAATGGATACCCATTAAATATGATGTAAGTATAGGGGAATCTATGAAGAGAATCATCAAATGAACAAATACCATTTTGTTCCTAGATTAGAGTTCGTGTATTAAGGAATAGAAGACAACATAGAGTAGATATATTTCATCAATCGAAGGGGGGACAAACCACCAAGTCAAATTTGGCAAGGTATGCCTGATTTTTGACCTTAAGATTTTATTATGCTTGTACTAATCAAATATGTACTCCATCTTCAAGTCATTACTTCCCAGCTAGCCAAATCAGAAAATGCATAGTTAGAGGCCAAAACAACAACAACATCCCTAAAATCAACATTTTATGTTTCAACATCCACAACAACCCCAAGGCTAGTAGCTTAATCCTCCATAACCTTCAAAACATCAAGGACAATGACAATAATTTTTGTTGCCTCCATATCCTACTCAAAAAACTACTTGAAAAACCCCCCAACAAATCATAAATGTCTGCCTAAATAGTAGCAAATCCAAATAAGAATCAGGTCCAACTTATCTACAATAATGAGATGACAAACTTTCAATCCTACTCACTAAATTTTTTAGGCTAAATGAGTTTAATCTTCCTTTAGGGATTGTTACCCTTTATCTCCTCTTACCAGTGAACCTATAGAAGATAGAGACCCTTAAGAGTCAAGAAATAAATAAATAAGTTGTCATCCCTCTCAACAGAACTTTCTAGTCTATCTTAAGAGGCTAAAACAAAGGAATACCTACACATAATTAAAAAGTGAACTTATAGGATAATTCAAGAATATATGTGTGAAAATCCATCTCCTTTAAGCAATTAAGGAAGTCCCTATCCACAACAAATTAATTATGGAAACCTACATAAAGAGACCTAGGAGAAAGAAGAAAGATCCCCTATAATCATTGTTAAATGGAATCTTGCTAACTTCATGTTACATAAAGTCTTCATCCCTAAATACTATGATCTAGGAAGCCCTGTGGTGGATAAAACCTTAATATACTCAATCTGGGACACCTTAATAGACTTAGGGGTAGTGATCAATGTGATGACAAAAAATATAGTGCTTAGTTTGAATTAAGAGAGTTGTTACTACACACCATTGGCCCCTTCATTTTCGGGAAAACTACAGAAAGATGGACTAGTAGAGATGTGCAACAAAGGAGCACATTTATAAATGTGAAGGATGTGCCAAAGGCATAAAAGAATGTGGTACAAGTTGGCTATAAATGACTATGAGTCATGTAATGTAATTAGTGAAACTACTTTGGTAATGGATTGGCACAATCATCCTTATCCTATTTTGTAACTAAAATGACATTATCAACTTTAGCAAGTGTAATTATATGAAGTCCCTTTGAGGTTAGGGTAGAAAGGTTGATCACAAATTGTCTTGACCTCTGTCTTGTTGTTGATCTCTAATAACTTGTCTTTGATGCTAAATTATTATTACAAAAGCATGTCATAAACCTAATAAAATCAATAAAAGATGGAACATTTCCCCCCCCCCGCCCCTTGCTTAAAATTCCAAATATTTCTTCTTTATGGTTGTCTTAATGGATTTGTATCACATATATATTCACTCCTACGATCTTGTTTTATGTATATGTTTATGATCATGATCTAGGTATCCCTTTCCTTTGTTTATCTTTGTATCGTGCAAGCATGAAATGTGTGAATATTAAAAAAGGAATGATTATTAGATTATGAACATCCTATTGTTTCTCACTATCTTTTTAAAGACTTGGTTGTGGAGTGAGACCTTCTTCTCTTTGGGAATATTAAAATGATAACACATTTAGACTACATCAAGAGGTTATTTTGGTAACCTATGAGAACCCTAGTCTCAATTACATGGCCAAATACACACCAATTATCATCCAATTTGCAAATAAATCCACTATTACCCCAAAAAGAATATGAGAGGATGTTATAGTATCAATTGACACATGGGAGTACCCAACAAACTTCATAATTCTATACACCAAAGAAAATCTCAATGGGTAACCAATAATTGTAGGAAAACCATGGTTAGCCACTACTAGTGCACATATAGGCTATAGAATAAAGGATATGGCCATAAAAAATGGCCAGTCACCAAAAAGAATTAATCTTTATTCCCATGAAATTTTTTTCATTGATGTAGAAACATCTCTATGGGTAGGAGAATAAGAAGGTGAAGGAATATTCAAACCACCAAACACCCAATCCTCACTATTGACATTGCTTTAGCACTTTAGGAGATAGATGAGGACAAAATTATTAAAACTATATGCAAAATGCATACCATAGTTCTATCCAAATTCAAGAACAAAGGTAACAAGGATGGGAAAGAGAAAGAAAACTCCACTAGTATATATCAAAATTGCTAGAATGTTTGATTTACTATGGAAATAGAGCAATAATTATTCAAAAATCTAGAATTTTCCCAAGATAGAACTCTAAAAATTAGTAGCAAACTAAATTTTCCAATTGCAACAATTGTT
The DNA here is from genome assembly GCA_000404065.3 of Pinus taeda. NCBI lineage: Eukaryota > Viridiplantae > Streptophyta > Pinopsida > Pinales > Pinaceae > Pinus > Pinus taeda. The sequence goes on from APFE030547199.1 coordinate 16,542, forward strand.
AGAAATTTTTAGGAAATATAATGTTGTATTTGCTTGGGATTACAATGATATGCAAGGAATTCAACTTGACATTTGTAAACATCATATATGGAGCAAGGATTACACCTCTCCCATCAAATAGCCTAAAAGAAGAATGAACCCTACTCTAAAATATATAGTAGAAATTGGATTATAGAAGCTTTTGAATGCAAATTTCATCTACTGTATCTCAAATAAACATCAGTGTCTCCCTTAGTCATTTTTCCCAAGATAGGAGACCAGTGGTAAATATTTGTAGATTATGGAGAACTCAACAAAGCTACTAGAAAGGACCATTTCCCTCTACCCTTCATTAACCAAGTACTAGATGCTTTGTTTTGTTAAAAAAATTGTTTTTTTCTTTCAAGATGGGTTTGTTAAAAAAAAAAAATTCCTTTCAAGATGGGTTTGGTGGGTACAATCAAACATAAATAATTCCATAGGACCAATACAAAGCCACATTTACCTATCCTTGGTGAACCTTTTTATAGGTTTCTTCCATTTGGATTATGCAATGCCCCTACTACTTTCAAAGTAGTTGTGTTGAATATTTTATTGTATTTAGTACATGAAAATGTAGAAATCCACATGGATGACTTCATTTCCTATGGAAACACATTCAAGAAGCTTTTAACAAGTATAGAAAATTACCTGAAGTGTGGCTAAGAGATGGACCTATCATTGAGTAGTGAAAAGTGCTTCATACTCATGAATGAGGTATAGTACTAGGACATCCCATATCTCCTAGAGATATTGAGGTAGACACAAAAAAAAGTAAACATCGTCCAACACCTACCGACACTTTAAAAACAAAAATACATATGAAGTTTCCTAAGACAGTAAGCTAATTATGTTAGGTAAAATTGACTCAGGGCAAAGATTCAAAGTTGTCCCAGTCAAACAGTAGTGATTTTAGGTCACATGATTTAGCATACCCATGGGATTGCATGTGATGGAGATTTTAAAAGGCCAGGAAGACTTCATTATAACAATGACAAGGATGTGAGCAATGAAGGCTCATTTGGACAGCTTAGCCAAGGTTTTGGATAAGGCTAATGGAATTCCACTAGGTTGGGTTTTTCCCCAAAGTTGGGGTTTTCCAAGGGTTAAATATTTTGTTTATTGTGTTTCATGATTTTTGTTGGTTTTTTTTATTACTCTCGGTAAATATGTTTTGTCCCTCTGGTTAAATGTTTTGCATCTGGTATCAGAGCTAGATATTAGCTTCAGAGGGAGTCCTTTGTTTCCAAGGGTTTATTTGGCTTGGTGAAAAAATTATGAGTTGTATCCCACCATTGCCATGTTGAACCAGAATGAGATATATGAATTCCATGCCATGAAAGAAAATGGGATCATGGGAGTAGAAGAGAGTAAGTTTATTGTTGGATTGGTTATTCTCAGCGGGGATATCAGTGAACATATGGTTCGACAAGGGTTGTTGCTTCTGCTACAAGGCATTGAAGGGTGATTAGCTAGACCATATGTTGGCCAATGAGCTTATAATGAGGGAAGGATGAGAGATTTGAGTTTGATTTATGTGTTGACTACGAAAAGCATGAGCGGTTTCGATTCTGAAAGTGGCTTACCTTGTGCTTGAAGGTGGATTTTTCAAGCAAGAAAGTTGATTATGCCAATAGAGAATATGGTCACTGCCTCTATCCCTGACAACATCTTGGCCTTAGACAACAAGTTGAGTAGGGAAGGACAATATGAGGAAGTGATTCCAGAGGAGAATGGTAGTTAATCAAGATTAGGAACTTGAATAGGTTAAGAAGGCCTCACCTGAGGCTAATTTGTAAGCTTGTGAGTGAGGTGAGAGCATGCTCGAGCTGACTGATTCACAAGAAGCAACATTGGTGTTGTAAAGGCATGATGTTGGACAAGGCTAGGCCTCAAGAAATTGTGGTGTGCGTTGATGTGTGTTGATACAATGGTAGGGTTCAAAAGACTTAGGTTTAGGTCTAATGTAACACCCCACCCCACATTTACCCGCTTTTACAATCTCTCCAGGGTAAACCTGAGCTGAGTATTACTATGACATGGCCTGAACTCCAAGTCCCACTTATGGAAGTGGGGCCTACTAACTGGAACACATAATGCCACCCCTCAGGAATACCAGACCACTCAGGAGTCTAACAACCACCCCTAGTGATCAATGTCTGAGTTGGAACTTCTTTTCACAAGCTTTACACCCCAGTCGCACCCTTGACACACTGTGCATGTAGTTGGAAGGCTCCAACCACATGCATGAGCCTTCCTCCATGCGATTATGACTGAATTTTTTCAATTACGTGCATGCGATTGCTAGATATGTACCACCTTTTCAGGGCTAGCCTATAGGGCACTGCCCAAAAATACCCAGAACTTTCCAGAATCAGGTCTAAGTTGATATCAAGTCTAAACAATCAATACTAGAGCCAGATCTTAATCAAAACATGCGAGTCACATAATAGACATTTTCTCAAACATGTAAACATAGTAGTTACATTTCATGAATGTATATTTGATCATGATCTTCATAACTTCATCAGAGAACCATCAAGAAGGATCAACCCCCTCTCAATCTAGCTGCAAAAAAACTTGTTAGCCCATGCATTCATCAAATTTTCAATAACTTATCAAATCATGAATAAGATCTGTGGCAAGAACACGTCATATAACCATGCATATAACCAACATATAACTAGAATAGAATCCTTGAAAATTCAGCCATAAAATCAACATAATAACCAATACATGTGCTCATCAATCACAATAAGAAAGTAGCTCATATTGACATATGAAAATTCCAACCAAGTTAGGGACTTCCACGTACCACCCGACCATAGATTGGGTTGAACCAAATCTCTCTTTCAACCAATCAACCCTATGCCATATTCCAAGCATGAATATGGGATCATATGAGTTAAGACAAAATAGAGCTAACCAGGGCTTCTAGAGGCCAAGCCACCTCAACCCTCAACCACAGTGATTTCACCTAATTGGTCCAAAAATCACTAATGCCAAACTAGATTTGTCTCTTCCCAAGTTGTCCAGGGCTCCAAGAGCTAATATATCAACCCACAACCTCCAGGGAACCCAAGTTGTTATAGGGCTCCATAGAACTACCATCTCAACTCACAGCCTCTAGGGAACCCAAGTTGTTCCAGGGCTCCAGAGATTCTATCCAACCCACGACCACTAGGGAACTTGAGAGTCAATCAAAATCCAGACAGAGAACCCACTGCATCATGGCTATCTAGGAAATGGCTAGGCAAGGTTGAAACCACTATCAATCCAGGAAAATATACATTCCAATGACAACAAATAACCAAATAACTTCATGCATATACCATGCTTCCAAATCTCAACAAGGAAATCACACATGCAACATGTTATCTGCAATGTACCCCTGTTGTAGCTGTTGATCTGACCTTCTTTTCGATTCCCACCAATTCCTTGCTTGTCCTTTGCTTGTTTCTCTCCAAGTCCAAGTGAATGCTAGAATGCTCCAAGAATACTCAAAGTGTGCAAGAGTGTAAGAGAGCTAGAATGAACAAGTGTTCAACAAAAATTGTCAAAAGTTGTGAACTATTTCTCTGATGCATTTTTATAATTGATGTCTAGTCTCTTCCTTTCCTTTTTTCCTTTTTCTTTTATTTTCCTTCATTTTCTCTCTAATTTCTCTTGCATGCATATTTGTGTCTCTTCACCTTCCTTTTCTCCTATTTTCCTTTATTTCCTTAATTAAATTCCAATTATTGTCTCTTTGCCTTTGCCAATTTCCATAGCCATTAATAAACCACAAGTGGTGCCCATTATAATGTTTTCCCACCATTCAACTTGGAATACGCGCCCTGTGACCTTGGTCTTATTTTATTTACATGGAAAATCAATCATGGGTTGTTACATCTAAATAGAATTTATTTGTCATCCACCACTGGGAAGTTTATTGTTTTCTATGGAGGACAAGAAAGAGGAGCATAGTTCAAGCGGGAAAGAGCATCTCATTGCTCAGATCAAAGATATGGCATTGAAGTTATGGGGAGCATACAAGCACTATAGGTCATTTGCAATGTCGAGATTAGCTAGAAGAAACATCAAAAGGATGCAATTTGGTTATCGCTTGAGAAGTTAGAGTTTTACTATTGCCTAGAATAACATAAAGATAAAGGTCTATTAAGAGTAGTACAAGAAATTAAGGGATGTTGAAGTTGAAAGCATCTAGTTGTGAGTAGCTATGGAGGCCAAGAAAGAATGGAGACCATGGTAGTGTCGATGGTCAAACTGGCAGTCATGGAGGTCATGATGGCATTATAGTGTAATGATGGTGGCAAGAAAAAGATGGCACAATGCAAGGGTTGATGGTGCATTTAAACCCCCACATGTAATTTTTGCATCCCTAGAAAGTGAGAGAATGACAAGAGTTAAAACTGTTTATGACCAAGGATTTTGATAGGTTGAGGAGAGCATCGAACTCTGACAATGTAAAGATGACAGGATAAAAATGGATAGAATCAGAAGTTTATACACACACATATTACAACGGAGTCAAAAAAATTGCATGTAAATGGGCATACTATTGTAAGACACAATAAGGCATGTGTACCCCTGGGTAATTGTCGGTAGAGTTTGCATCATACCTAGGTGATAGAGGGAATGTCAGGTTAATAGACACCTCAGGTATAAGATTTAAGGGGGGTAAGGGATAGAGTTACCGGGATTGTCTCAACTGGCTGGTGTGGCCAATTTAGTCAAGGGAAACCCCAAGTCAAGGTTTAAGGGAAGAATCTTGGGTAAACTTGACTCGAGAGAAAGAGTCAAAGTTGATCAAGCCAAGCAGCAATGGTTTTGGGCACATGGTTTAGCATACCAATAATTTTCTGCACATATAATTGCATGTGATGGAGCCTTCAAAATGTTGGGAAGACTTCATTGTAACAGTGTCAGGGATGTGAGTGGTGAAGGCTCACTTGGCCAGTGTTTTGGCCAAGGCTAATGGAATTCTGTTAGGCTGAGTTTTTCCCCAGAGTTGGAGTTTTCCCAAGGTAAATATTGTGTTTACTGTGTTTCATGTTTGTTGATGGTTATTTTTTATTATTCTCTCGGTAAATATGTTTTGTCTCTCTAGTTAAGTTTTCTACAAATTCATCAAATATCTCAATAAATTGGAAGCTCCTTTTTTATTCTATTATATGAGAATGCACATTTTTGTTGGTTATTTAAATATCAAAGAGCATTTGACAATATAAAATAATAAAAAAAATTGATGACAACTCCTATTTTACAATGTCCCAAGTGGGATATTACATTCCACATTTATATTAATTTCTTTAATAGAGCATTAAGTGTGTTCCTTGGATTAAAAAAAAATCCAAAGAGCCATTTCCATTCACTACGTTAGCAAAAAATTGTCAAAGGTGAAGCTTAATTACACAACCACTAAAAAAGAATTTCTTAATATTGTTTACGAAATCAGTGAATTTAGACAGTGGATCATTAGATACCATTTATTTGTATAGAGCAAGCATTCAACCTCAATTATTTAATGAATCAAATAGATATGAAATAAAGGACCATTCGATGGTTGTTGTTATTACAAGAGTTTGATTTAATTATATTGGACAAACAAAAAAAATTATAGTAGATCAAAAAGTTGTTGATGACTTATTTCTAGATGAACTCCTATTTCCAATTTTAGTGCAAATCCCATGGTTTCTTGACAAAGAAATCTATTTAGCCACATGAAAGTTTCCTCAACAACTTTCCTATAATGAATGTGAAATATTGTCAAAAAGAGTTTTAACTATACATGAATAGGGGGATACATGTGCAAAATTGGACAAAGTCCTAATACTTCATCACTAGATTGGGGAAGTTGAATCACATGACATACTATATGCTTTCGATAATGAACCATTTGGGTCCACTTTGATGCAAGGACAACAACATGCAAATTTCTACAAGTAGGGTACTACTAGCCAACACTTCACAATGACACAAAATAATATGTATCACATTATAATGAATGATAAAGGGCGGGGAAGCCTACAAAAGGGAATGAGATGCCACTCCAACACACAAGCCTAAATGGAGCCCTTTGAAAAGTGGGGCTTAGAATTTTTGAGACCCATTAAACTACCATCCAACCAAAAAGCGCATATATTGGATTGCACAAACTCCTTGACAAAATGGTCAAAATTGAAGCTAATGAAAAAAGACAAAGAAGAAAATATGGTAGAATTTCTTGATGAAAATATCATTACAATATTGGGAGTACAAATAGAGATTGTAACAAATCAAGGACCTTAGTTTGCTTGAAATCTCATTAAGAATCTCATGGACTTATTCAAGATTTGTCATAAAAGGTATCTACCTACAATTCTTAAGTAAATGGGTAAATAGAAGTAACAAACAAAGAGTTGGAGAATATCCTAACAAAAACAATAAAGAAACATAGGAAATATTGGGCAAACAAAATAACAAAAGTTTTATGGGCATACAACACCACTTGGAAGGAAACTATAGGGTTTACACTCTATGAGTTGTCTTATGGAAAGAAGGTAGTGCTCCTAATTGAGTTTGAAATCCAGACATTAAGTACAACTCTAGATCTAGGGTTCTATCTCTGTAAAGCACAACAAAAGAGGTTGAATAAGCTAAACCCAGAGGATGAGTGTAGATATCAAGCTTTATTCCACACTAGTATAGTCAAATAAAAAGTATCAAGATGGCATGACAAGTAGATCAAGATAAAGTCATTCAAAGCAAGAGATTGGGCCCTACTCTGTGATTCAAGATTCAAAGACTTCAAACAAAAATTGAGATCAATATGGCTAGGTGCTTATCAAATAGATGCATGTTATGGAAATTCCTCATTGAAATTAGAACCATACATGAAGAACATGTACCTATTTTGTTCAATGGACATAGACTTAAGCTCTACAAAAAGCCACTACCAAAATATGAGTTTACTATTAAGCTTCAAGTTTAACAACTAGATCTTATATAAAGTTGTGGTGTTTTCAATTTGCATTGATCATCTCTAAAAAAAGGTTAAAAAAAAAAAAAAAATCCTATGATGAAAACCTTCTTCAAGACATCTAAGATAGGTCTTTGTTTGAATACCTCCTTCGAGGAAAGTCTAGATATATGGAAATAAAATTAAACAAAACAAAATTCCTCATGTTGAAAACCACCCCAAGGCACTTTGATGTACATCACTGGTGAAAACCAACAATTATACTTGTTCTTTAAATAAAAACAAAACCAAAACCAAAACCAAAAAAAAAAAGGAAATAAGTAGAGAAGTTTTTATACAAGGTATTTCTCATTATTATTCCATACATGTGTTAGAGATCAAAAGCACATCTCCCAACTCAAAAGGAAATATTTTGCAAAAGCTCAATAAATGTCAAGGAATTTCTTCATTGGCCACATTGAACACTATATTCAAGAGCCTCTTCTCAAAGGTAGATGATATGACTAATCCTAGAACTCTATATTTGTGTTAATATATAACATGTTACTTTACAAAGTGTGTAACTATCACTGCTATGCAAACAAATCAAAAGTGACTTCTTAAGAATATTTAAAGTCACATTGCAACCACATATATCTCAAGTGCTTGCAAGTTGAGAACATGTAACCAATTAGGCAAACATGCCTTCAAATCTTCATCATAGTTTGTGCAAATGTTAATATTACTTTCAACTTTATAGGTTCAAATGGAAATAAACAACCTCACATTGTAATTGCTAAACTTTTTAAATGTTCAACACATTAAGTTACATTTTATATTGCATGAACAATCAAATAGCTCATGGTTACTACCAAGCTATCAAGAAGTAAAAGATATCAAATTACAAGGCTTATAAAAGAAAAAGGGGTATATTTCCAACACTAATGATAATAACATAAAGACCTCCAACTCATAGAGTTACCATCAAAGGATGCATAGTTTCATGAAAAGAAATCAAGATGACATTTATTTTTTCAATCATTGTTCATCATTGTTCAACTCATTTTTCTTTAAAGATGCGAGTATTATCATTATTCTAATTTTATATTTAAATTTCTAATGCAAAAAAATTGTTATAGATCTAGATAGAAAATAATGAAAACGATGGAAGTTTCTCCATGTAGCAAAAAAAAAATTCTTAGAACCACTAGACCAAATCCATGAAGATAACAATCCAAGACCAAAAATAATTTCGAAGAAATATTAGTGCAATAAAGGATCAAAGTAATAAATTGCGTAGATGTTAAATCAAATGGATTGAGAAATCAAGCTACAAATTTTTCAATTTCACCATTTAAAATCTTCAAAATGTGTACAAATGTCTTAAGGTATATGTCAATACTTTTCCTATTAATATTCTTTTTATGCATGTAATAAAGAACCCCACCCTCTAGCTCGTAGCAAAGATAAGTGATGAAAACTTGACTAAACTGAGAGGGGCGGGGGGGTGAATCAGTTTAGTATATTCATGGACATTAAAATTCTTTTCATTTATCTCATAAACTGAAACATTACATGAGCATCATAAGAAATAATGACCAACAGATTGAATATGTGCACAGCAAGTAATAAGCAAACCAAAACATCAGATCAACACATAATAACAACACATATTGACACCGGATATATGTGAAAACCCATAAAGGGATAAAACCATGATTTTATTATTGTTGTGATGCAAAGGCAAGCTCCTACTCCTTATTACATCTAATTTTATGTAGGCTCCAACCTACAGGAGGCTGCTACCTCAATTTTTCGCAAGCTGCAACATGCAAGGAAGCTCCAACTCCCATATGTTTTTTGTAGGCTACAACTCACAGGAAGCTCCTACCTCAACTAGATCCATCTGGATATTTATCAATCCACAACTTGAAAGAAGGCTATAGCCCCTTGATGCAAACAAGAAACAACAATGTGTTGGTTTACCTGGTCATAAATTATTCATATCTCCATCTTCATTTCTGTCTGTTCTTCCCTTCAAATTTGCTTCACATAAGCTTCAAATGTGTCAGGTAACTAATGCATGATACCTCAATCATCTCTCCCACATTCTCCCACTCTTTAACCTCATTTTTCTTCCAAAAATAACATCTTTTTATAAAGATAATTTGTTGGTTGTTTGTATTCCACATAAGAATATGAAGTGAATAGGCTTGACTCTTTGCCTTCCACTCATTCGTTTCCAAAATCTTCATATTTTAAATATTATAAAATAAATAAGTGATACACCGCATATTATTTCATCCATCTATAATTATTAGGTGCATCAATATCAACATAGTGCCAAAAACAACATTATACCCCCACAACAATATGCACACAACATATGAAAATAATGCAACATTCATTCTCCAAAGCCATCTATATGATCAAATTCAGCTTTTCTTCACACCATTGCCTCAACCTCCTTGAGTCTTGTCTTGTTTTATTGTCATGGAATCTTGCCTTTGTTGTCACGGAGTCTTTCCTTTGTTGTCATGGAGTCTTTCTTTTCCTATCATGGAGTCTTGCCTTTGATTCACAACAATTCATCTTAACAACAAATTAGTGTCGCCATAAATTCTCCATTAAACAATCTCTTGCTACTCCTTTTCTTGTTGTTCCTTGTGCTACTCCTTTGCCTGTTGCTCCTTTTCCATCAATGACAATATTGCCAACAATCTCCCCTTTGGCATTGATGGAAACACTTTTGTCCTCCCCCTTTCATTCTGAGAAGTGTCTTCCTTCCTATGATTACCTCCTCCTTTGACGTCAATGGAAAGGGGGTTGCATATGTCTTGTAGTCTTTAAAAGAGTCCTCAGTGTAGCTATCATCATTGCATTAATGCTTTATAACCTGTAATGTATTGTTCTACATAAACAATATGGACACTATGATTGAATGAATGCCATTCCGGATGGATTATTAGGGCTCCTCCATATTGAATGAATGTTGCTCCAAAATGAATGATTTTCCATATGACATATAAACATTGCTCCAAATGTGCTGCAAAATGTTTTAACATTGTAAGAGTGGTGCAAAATATTGTTGTGAGAACACTCTGAAAGCAAGAATACTGTTGAGAGAACACTTTGTAAGGAAAACATGGTATTCATGATAGATGCATTATATTGAGCACTGCAATGAAAAAATGTATCCTCAAGGTACCCCTATCATATGTAATCCACACCAAGATGATAACAAAGTGTATTTAGTGGAACCTCTTTGATTGGGATGTGTGCACTTAAAATAAATTGACCAGCACTAGAATAGAATAGTTAATAAAATATAAGAAGGCCACCGAACTTTATTTATATTGGAAAAACTCATTGTCTATAATCATCAAAGAGCTAGCATTTAGAATAATTATTCTTCCTCCTAGCTTTAACTGATTTACCATAGCCTCTAGTACTTCTGAAGTTGTTGCACCTACACGGGTAGCATCAAAATACGCTTCATCTAGAAAACCCTTCTCTCCATCACCCTCATGAATTGAAAGAGCTCCTTTTTCTAAAAAATGAGCAGCATGTCCTTTCTTTAATGATTCAATAGACTTGTCCACTAGCTGATAAATGTGTTCCACTTCCACAACTCTTCCTGTCTCTCCACTGACATGCAAGTGTGCCTCCAAAATAACATGCAATTGTAAATGTATTTAATTCCACACAAGGATTCAAGAGTGTGACCAAGTATCTCCTAAGCAGCAATTGCTTGCATAATTGTAATTCTCTCAATGCTCTCTTCCTTCATTGTGATCTTAAATTCCTCTTTCAAGATCATTAAATTGAGAAATCATCAACAAATACTTTCAAGTAGTAGTAGCATCATTGTTGGCACGTTGAACTCAACGGTGACCACAAAGCATGCTTTTAGCTCTAGGGAATGTTGTAGGCCTCTATAAAAAATTAGTTAATAACCATATATTCTTTCTTCTTGGAGTTACGACACAAAACTTTAATGCATAAATGTACCAACAATCAAAGCTCTAATTCATAAAAGATTGATGTCAAGTAACACCTTAGAAGCTATAACATAGACCTCCATTGTTGTAATAAGAATGCATTGGAACCGTTCTTTGGATGTATAAGAAGAATGCATTGGAGTAGTTCTTTGGATGTGTAAGAAGAATGCATTGGAGCCGTTCTTTGGATGTGTAAGAAGAATGCATTAGAGCAGTTCTTTGGATGTGTAAGAAGAATGCATTGGAGCAGTTCTTTGGATGTGTAAGAAGAATGCATTGGAGCAGTTCTTTGGATGTTTATAACTTGAAGAAATTTGTCTTATTCTAGAAATTGTGTTGAATTTTGGCTCATTGATTGCCAAATATATAGTTCATCAAGGAAAATAATATAAAGAAAGCTCTCCGAGAAAGATCATTAAAGAATATTTCATATAGAATGCTCTCCAATAATATAATAATGTTGCTCCAACAAGGTAAAACTATGCTCCAAGTATTATAAACAGGTTCCAAATAATAACCCTGCTCCATGTATGATAAACACTGCTCCATACAATGTATAGACGTTGAGCATCAACAAAATATATTTGCAATTATATTAATGTTGGATTATTGCTGCTCCAAAAATAATGTTGGACATGAAGCCTTGGATAGCATACATGGTCATGAATTGACACACATCACATTATAATATATTATGGTGGAAAATAATATATTTCAAACACTATATAGAATAATATAGTGCCTATCGAATAATATAATTGACGAACAACCACCACTATCACATTGTTAATGTTGCCACTATTTCCCTATGATGGACGGAAATTTATATTGTTTTTGTCATTATAAGTATGGTTCATTTCTATTGAATATAGTCTTAAGGAGTTGTTTATAATAATCTGGCGGAAGAAATTGAGGTTAAATTTTGATTTGTTGCATTTAAAATGATTTTTTAACTGTATATTTGGATTCAGCACTCTGAAAAACCTCTAGAAAGTTTTGATTGTACAGAAACTAGCTATCAAACTTGCGATTCCAATAAATTGCTACCGGATTTTGACCGGAAAAAGTCGCATTATAGACCACCCCTAGTCTTAATGCTAGTCTTAATTCATTTGCCCTAATATAACAATATAACGCAGTTGATAATGACATGAAGCGCTATCAATAATCCGGCAAGGAACCATTTATGCAACAATCATAAATACATCAGAAAATTCTTGGAATAAATCCCATTAGTGCTTGGAATATAACACTTCAATAAAGTATTTTCCCTTGATGCAGTAGTTGCACTCCAATTACAATGTTCACTGCAATAATATATGACTGTCGTATCCATCGTGTATTCTTAACTGACGCCCAATATGATTCATTGCATTCAATTACAATATTCACTGCATAATAATGACGTTGTCGTATCTATCGTGTAATATTCACTGCATAATATATGACGTTGTCACATCTTTGTATATGTTAGCATACAAACATTCCAAGGCCATAACTCATTTTCTGAACTTGCGTTAATTAGCATGTAACGTTACATTATGTTCTTGTGCCTCTCCTCTGTTATATCTCTCTGTCTACCTCGGGTCAATTGTATCGACCTGCCAATAATATATGCCAAGGCTGCCACAACATAACAATTGCCACAACCACACCCTCAGACTTCGTAATGCATACTGCCATGCTTTTTCAGATTCATAGGTAACGCTCCTTGGTAATTGTAATAATGTTTCCATTCAAACTTAAAAATGAAGTAATGAGCGCAAATTTCTGTAGGTACTCCAAATGTAATGAACACTCAACATTTGTTTCACCATAATAATTCATGTAATGCACAACAATAACTATGGAAATAACATTTATTGCGTCCACTTCATCCATGTCTCGTAGCACTTGTCATTCAATTAGTGTTTATTTGTTTGTTGCAGAACCAGAGTTTTGTATTAAAAGAAAAACTTTTCTTCTTTTGTACATGAGTTTTCTTTACAAATGACCCCAACTAGTAGATCTCCTAAGATGGTCTAGCATGTCTGGAAATCTTGCTTTTATCTCAGTTTTCTTTCTGATCCAAAGAGGATTTTCACCACCAATGTCAATATATCCATTCATATGGACACCCCATGCCTTGGTTCTAAAGTATAGAACAAGTGCACATTCCAATGAGAACGTTAATTTTGTGCAAAATGTCATGACCACTCGATATGACAAAATAGGAATCACGTCTTTATGTAACCACTAAATGACAACCTATATTTCTTCACTTCTTTCATCTAGTGTTTTTAATTGATGATGCAAAGTGATATATTCACTTGTTCAGGCTTCATTGATAATCAAAAAAAACATCCTAGTATAAGAAAAATTTGAAATTGTTTCAGGTGTGCTACCATTTCAGTGACACATTTGCACTTGTTCCTTGAATTTATCCAAGTCCAAGGGGGGCTTGTTTCTCATCCTGAGCCATTCCAATGATGAGTATCTTCAAGATTGTTAAAAGGCAACATAAAACCCTCAAAGCAACCACGTAGCAGCAGTTGGACCTCCAAAAAATTTTTTTGCTATGAGTCAACTATGTAGTTCTGGCATAATCTCTTTGAATGAAGATGTGTGTCTTTTTCTTCTTTACTAACACTTTAATTTTCTTGATGAATATATTGTGCAAGAGTTGCTCATTCTTCCTTTGAGATTTTTCTTTGAACCTAGAGTTCTTCATTACAACTCTTTCCTTTAATGACTTTAATACTTTTATTAGGGTTTGCTTCAACACATATGAATTTTTAGTCATCACATATATTATTTCTCTTCTTAGGCATTTTTAAGGCTACTCTCCCCCTGATATCATGATGAATTCATTTTCTCATTGAAATCAGAAGTTGCTCATTTTCCTTCCTTTTCCAAACTTTAGTAGACTACCTTTTTTTGTGTGCATTCCCTTCATTGTTTGGTATGCTTGGAGTTGCTTCCATCTTTTGTTTTGAATCCTTTAGAGTATTTATCAACATGCAATCTTTGGCTTTGTGGCCAACATTTTTACATACATACACTGCATTCAAATTATTTATGTCCAAATTCGTTACACATATAACAATAACCATAGAAAGAGTTTATGTACCTGGTTGTTGATGTTATCCTTTGTTTGCTTGTTGGATAGTACCTTCTTGTTTGTTGCTTGTTTTGCTAAATAGTCTTTATCTTCTTGTTCTTATAGTCTACTACTATGTGTCTAGGTTCATGGCAATGGAAGCATGAGATATATTATCTCCTTTAACATTTTCCAAATTTGCTCAATTCATCTCTAGGAGCAAATGACCTTCTTGTATATGACCATTTCTTTGCCTTATTTTTGGTTCTTGGTGTTGTTGTTTGTCTTTATTTGTTTCTTTACAAAACATGTTGTTGTTGGACTCTTATTTTGTAGGTGTTTTTAGAGCTGCTTCATTATCTTTTATGGCCTCCTTTGATCTACTGCACTTTTTTTAGTTTTTCATAGAGATAACCTCCTCTTCTAGCTTCTTACACAACATGTTCTTGTTATCTAACTCTCTTTCAGCTAAAATAATTTCAGACTCTAATATTTTCTCCTTCAGCTGACTATTCATAACTTCTCCTAATCTCCTTGCTTCTTCAAGGTGTGTCTTCAAGCTAACAATTTCTTCCTTGTACTCTTGTTCTCTCTCATCACATATATGCACAGCTTTCTTCGGGTCTCTGCTCTCATTTCTTACTCTTTCTATTTCAACCAATGCTAAGTCAAGCCTTGCTTGATGTTCATCTGCCTTTTCTTCATGAGATTTAGGTACATCCACACATGAGGTTTCATTTAATGGAACACTTTCCTTTTGACAGGATTTTTTCTCCTTTCCCTTTCTATTTTCTTTCTCTGCACTATTGTTGCGAGCCTATCCATGGATGCGTTGTAATCTATTCCAGATTTCTTTTGTAGAAGTTAAATCTATGACTGTATCAAGATCCTTGTTATGAAGATTGTTGTACATGACGCATTTTGCCTTAGCATTCCACTGTAGTTCTTGCAAAGAGGGAGAATATTTGCAGTAGCCATCACATACTAGTCTCCATACACCAGTTCCATACGTTATCAGTTCATATTTTACCTTATCTCTCCATTCATGAAAGTTTGTTTTACTCAACACTGGTACACTTTGATAGTCCGTGACTTAACCAGACTTACCTTCAAGCTATTATGCTTACATAGAAGGAACTGTCTCTGATACCAATTAACGAAAAATTGACTAAATTGAGAGGTGGGGTGGGTGAATCTGTTTAGTATATTCATGGACATTAAAATTCTTTTCATTTATCTCATTAACTTAAACATTACATGAGCAACTTAACAAATAATGACCAGCATATTGAATATGTGCACAAGTAATAAGCAAACCAAAACATCACATCAGCACATAAGAACAACACATATTGACACCCAATATATGTGGAAACCCAGAAAAGGAGAAAACCATGATTTATTATTGTTGTGATGCAAACGAAAACTCCTACTCCTTATTACTTCTGATTTTTCGTAGGCGGACCAACCTACAAGAGGTTGCTACCTCAATTTTCTGCAAGTTGAAACATGCAAGGAAGCTCCAACTCCCATATGTTTTCTGTAGGCTACAATCCATAGGAGGCTTCTACCTCAACCAACTCCAACTGGATATTTATCAAGCCACAACTTGAAAGGAGACTACAACCCCCTAATGCAAACAAGAAACGACAATGTGTTGGTTTACCTTGTCATAAATTATGCATATCTACATCTTCATTTCTGCCTATTCTTCCCTTCAATTCTGCTTCACATAAGCTTCAAATGTGCCATGTAACTAATGCATAATATCTCAATCATCTCTCCCACATTCTCCCACTCTCTAACCTCATTTTTCTTCCAAAAACAACATCTTTTATAAAGATAATTTGCTGGTTGTTTGTATTCCACATAATAATATGAAGTGAACAGGCTTGACTCTTTGCTTTCCACTCATTCATTTCCAAACTCTTCATATTTGAATATTATAAAATAAACAAGTGCTCCACCACATTATTTCAGTGTTCGATAACAATTAGGTGCATCAATATCAACATAGTGCCAAAAACAACATTATACCACCACAACACATGCAAGCATTCTGCATTGTAAACAATATGCACACAACATATGAAAATAATGCAAGCATATGTATGCAACAGTCCCTCTCCAAAGCCATTTATATGCTTAAATTCATCTTTTCTTCATGCCATTACCTCAACCTCCTTAAGTCTTGTCTTGCTTTGTTATCATGGAGTCTTGCCTTTGTTGTCATGGAGTCTTTCCTTTCCTATCATGGAGTCTTTCCTTTGCTTCACAACAATTCAACTTAACAACAAATTAGTGTCACCACAAATTCTTCATTAAATAATCTCTTGTTGCTCCTTTGCTTGTTATTCCTTGTGTTGTTCCTTGTGTTGCTCCTTTGCTTGTTGCTCCTTTTCCATCAATGACAATATTTCCAACAATAAGATATTATTTGTGATCAAAGCCATACAACAAGGCTCAAATCCATTATAGTAATATACTTGATATGAGCTCAACATGTCACTTGTGGGAACTGAACCTAGGTGGGGACAATAACAATCATTCCTCCCAACCACCTGAGATAAACCCAATTGATAGCTATTACTTTTACATAATGTTGTTATCCATCTAATATCTCTATTATCATGCATTCGCTATATCCAACACCCATACATTCCATTCATTACACATACCTATTTAGTTTCATCCATTAATTTAAACTCTTTTTTTACGATCCAATTGCCATAATATTCATTTTAATTCACTCCATTTAAAAATTCTCTATAACAATCTTATTTCTATTACCACATGTCTATATCCACTCTACCATGTCCCATTCATCTATTGTTTTTATCACAACAACCTTCCACCACTTCCAAACCATTAACAACTCATATGAACATTTCTATGTGACACTACATAATTGTCAATCTATAGGTTTTAATAGGCAACCTACGCACACTCCTACATAAGTGTCAACCGATAGGTTTCTACAGGAGACTCGTTTTATAGGTAGACTACTAACAATTTTATAGGATCCTACACAAGACTCCAACTACAACTAGTTTTTACAAGAGGTTAGGCCTATAATTGTGATCCAAAATTAGTTCTTAAGATTCCTTTTAAAACCACTAATTCAAATTCATTAAAAACGACTTCTCAATTTCTAGTAATTAAAATTAACGATTGGCCTAGTGAAAAAAAAAAAAATAGCATTCAAGGATTATAAATAAGCATTGAAAGTAGAAACAATACTCAACCAATTGATAATGAAGTTCACCAAATTTTGGTTATGCCTTCAAGATCTCTCAAACAACAAATGGCTTCATCATTGCTTCTTTAAAGATGGCCTATCCTTTTACAAAAAGGGTTGAATTATTCACAAACAATCATACAACTTTATTACTCTCATTTACAAATGGTTAATAGCACGTAAAGCATTCCTACAACTTTCTTATTCCCATTTACAAAGGGTTAATTAGTTCACAAGCAAGCCTACAAATTTCTTGCTCTCCTTCAAAGGGTTAATGAAATCACAAGTAAGCCTACATCCTGATTACTCTCCTTAAAAGGGATCAATTCAAAATCAAGCATACACATTTATTATTCTCTTCAAAGAGCTTATGCCTACTCTATTCTCCCCTCTCTTGCTTAAATAATTCTTCATTCAAAAACTACCCTAAGATATTAAGGAGGGAATAACCCTCAAGATCCCACAAATTAGGATTTGGGAACCATTCACGAGATTGGTTTGAGGAAATGTATCAACTATGCCCATGAAAATCGCAACTCTCCTAGATGATCTCAACTTTCCATGAGACTCTCATATTTTCCTTTGAGACTAGGAAACCACAATGCTATATAGCTAACTCATTGAATTAATTTTTTATTATAATAAAAATGACAA
Organism: Pinus taeda; assembly: GCA_000404065.3. Classification (NCBI taxonomy): domain Eukaryota; kingdom Viridiplantae; phylum Streptophyta; class Pinopsida; order Pinales; family Pinaceae; genus Pinus; species Pinus taeda. Next base: position 34,472 of record APFE030547199.1, read on the forward strand.
ATACAAAAATACATGTGCACCTAAGCTCAAATTAAGTATTAATCATTTCATTTTATCCTTTCACCATTTTCCCTAAATCGTTATTAAGTTGTATCTTTTGCATATGAAGTCCTCCTAAACTTGTCCAAACTGTGTTGAAAAACTTCACGTGAGATTTTCATTAGGCAAACAACTTCAATAGAAATGGAACTAAATTGAATGTCCCAAATTTGAATATTCTATTGGATCATACCTCCCCATGAAAGAACTTTTGGTCCACCAAAAGTCTAGAAAGTGATTGTATTTCCCTCTCACTTGGAGGTTGATTTTTGTATTCTCTTAGTTGGTCATCAAAGGACAAAAAGCTACATTACATATTAAGTGGTATTATAATAAGTCATCATGTGTATAGTCTTCCCTTCTTGGGGTCATACACGCAACATACACGGTTTACCAATATTGCAAACATTACCCAAATGACATCAATGCCCTAAGCTTCTTCTTTCTCTTTCACTCTTCATGAGCGATCTACCTCCACACTTGCTCATACAAATGAAACAAGAAAAAATGATTTGAAGGTGCTACATGAGCATATAAAAATTAGTGATAAAAAAAATGATTTCCATTTCTTACATATCCATTATGATGGATGCTCCTCTTTAGGTTTCTCCCTCTTAATTAAATATTCCTTGTATAGTCAAGTTTTCTCATGGGCTACCTCTTGGAATGTTGGTACTTAACCAACTCTTCCATCAACTACCTCTTTCTTGGTGGGTTCTTGCACAAATCCCTTACAATTCTTTGGATGAAGTTGTGGATGAAGCTAATAGCACTTTTCAACCCCATGTCAACCCAATGGCCACTCATCTTACAATAAGTATATTAGGTTTTTCCCATGTTCTTATACAATAAACCTTTCTTTCCATTCTCCCCATTTTGACTTGGAGAGCAGACTTTTCCCCTTACCTCATTCTCGAAGGACATGATCTTCATGTGAAAAGATTTCATCTTCCAACACATGGCCACACAATGGTTATTTAATCCACAAAATATACATGGATATGCATACCACAAATTTTTCACTACATGGTAATTCTTCTCATAATTGAAGAGGGCATTAGAGTACTCATGCTTGTGATACCTTTCAAGGCTATAAATTTTTCAATTCCATTGAGGCGAAAATGTTTTACCTCCTCCTTTGGGATGTCCATATCTCTTTGGAGATACTTTATAATATTTCTTTAAGATTTTCTCGTGATTGAAATATTGTACCTTTCTTGATTCTGACTTGCATTCATTGTCGTTGTTATGGAGTGATGTGTCATGTTCTTGCATGGGTTGTTTTTGTAATGGCTTGGGATCTTCTTTTCTAGATTCTCTTCCTTCACTTGTCTTGGAATATTCTCCAACTTCTCCATTTCGACTAGCATATCCTAACCCTACATAATGTGGTCTTTCCTCAACATTTATGGGATTAGTCATTCCTTCCATTGATGCCACGGCCTTTTCTATCAAAGCCCGTCTTGGTTAGAATTTTCGATCCAATACCTTGAGTATGCTTCTCAAATTTAGCAAAAGAAGCATCTACGTCTTAATGGGAAGAACACGGTGAATTACATACAATGCATACCATAGTCATGGTTTGAGAATATATGGTGGAGAATGGTATCCTTTGCATGGTAGGCACTTCACTCTTCTACATTCCTTCACCATTCTATAATTTTTCCAAAATCTCTTCCTTAGATTCCAATTCAAGTTGCAACTCTTGAATGATTCCCACGAGAATTCTCCTTGAAGAAACAATTTCTCTTGTAGATATTGCTTCTCATTCTTAGAGAATTTCCATCACATTCTCAATTCAAAATTTTCCTCTTGGATCTTTTGATTTATTTCTTCAAGCTCCTGAAGTCTTTCACTCTTCATAATTTTGCCTATGTTATCCTTTTATAACTAAGAAAGTTGCACCTTCAAACTGTAAATGGAACAAATGGTAGAAACTGATACAAAGGATTAAAAACATTCTTTGAATAGCTTGAATGCTTATTGATGAGCTCATAAAATTGAATCAAATCATTGTGCACCATAGCTACCTCTACATGCAATTTTGTTCATAACTTTTGTTACAAAGGATGAAATCAAATTTTGTCGAAGATCCTTTTGTGGTCTTGAAGAAATTTCAATTGATATAATATAATTTTTGTATTGTATCATTTGGAGTGAGAAAAATGCTTCTTGAAACACAAGGTATGTGTGAGTGCATTGTTTACAAATGTATTAGACTTAACTCAACCATATCTCGTAAACTAGGAAATGAAATCAAAATCGATAAAATACCCATTTGGTCTAAAAGATAATCCTTCAAAATGAGATATAAATATGTCCTCTAAAATGCTTTGTAGAGGTTGTGGTATCCATTTGAAGTTCTCAGTTTGTATGGTTGTGAATTGAATTTTCTACACTAAAATTGAGTCGCGTGGTCACATTATGAATGTTAAAGGCTGAGATCTAAGCATAGAAGTGATGATCTAAAGGTTTCAGGCTAACTTTTGAGCATAAAAGTCGCGATCTAATTTAGAAATGACAAATTATATGTTGTACAATCATGAATCAACACGAAATAACCAAATTTGACATTGCACAATCTCAATTGAGAGAATGCAAATTAAATCAAATATTGTTTGGCCACAAATCTAAGTGAAAGCCATACTTGTTTTGCCTAAACCAAACTTGACCAATGACAATAATAACTACAAGATAATGCTCTAAGTTGTGGCTCTCTATATCCATTCCTTTCAAATTTGGCCTCTAATCTTGTAGCTTTGACACCAACTTGATCTTGTAATTAGTGGTTAAGAGTTCTTTTAAAACCACTAATTTAGATTCATTGAAAATAGCTTCTCAATTTCAAGCAATTGTGACTAACAATTGGCCTAATGAAATTAAGAAGAAAAAAAAAACATTCAAGGCCTATAAAAGGCTTGCTCAAACAACAAATTTCTTCCTTATTGTTTCTTCAGAGAGGGCTTCCCCTTTTAAAAAGGGCTAAATTCTTCATTGCAATCCTACAACTTAGTTACTATCCTTTACAAAGGGCTAATAAACCACAAGCAAGCCTACAACTTGTTGATTCTCCTTTACAAAGGGATATGAATTCACAGCCAAGCTTACAATTTTCCTACTCTCCTTCAAAAGGGTAATGGATTCACAAGGAAGCCTACAAATTGATTACCCTCCTTCAAAAGGATCAATTAAAAACCAAGCCCACAACCTGTTTATTGTCTTCAAAGATCTTATGCCTACTCTCTACCTCCCTCTCTTGCTTAAATAATTCCTTATTTAAGAACTACCTCAAGATATTGAGGAGAGGATAACTCTCAAAATCCCATAAATTAGGATCTAGGCAGCATTTAATGGACTGGTTTGAGGAAATATCTCAAGCATGCCCTTAAAAATCTTAATTCTCCATAAAGATCTCAATTTTCCACGAGACTCGCCCATTATCCTTTGAGAGTAGGAAACCAAATGCTAAGTATCAATCATTTCATTGTATCCTTTCACCATTTAGTCCAAATCTTCAATGAGCCATGTCTTTGGCATAAAAAGTCCTCATTACCTCATTGAAACTATGCTCATAATCTCCCCACAATCTCTTTGTTGTGCATACAACTTCGATATAAATGCAATTGGCTTGAATCTCTCAAATGTGGAGATCCTCTTAAGAACATAACCCCCCCCCAAAAAAAAAAAAAAAAAAACTATTGATTCACCAAATGTCTAGAGGGTGATTGTAATTCCTTTCACTTGGATATTGATTTTTGTATTCTCTTTGCTACCAAAATTCTCAACAAAGGTAGAAAAACTATGTTACATATTAAGTGATATTATCACAAGTCATAATGTCTACAATTTTGCCTTCTTGGGGTCTTACATGCAACATACACAATTTACCAATATTGCAAACATTACCCAAATGACATCAATTGCATAAGCTTGGATTTGCTTTCTCATCTTAGATTGTTCTCCATAATTCACTCCTAATGAGTGATCCACCTCCACATTTGTTCATACAAATGAAACAAGAAAAATGATTTAGAGACGCTCAATTGTAACAGCCCTCATCAAAATTCCATGTAATAAAGTTAATAAAGGAAAAATAATAACCAAGGTCATGGGACACGTATTCCAAGTTGAGTGTTGGGGAAAACATCTTAGTGTGGGTGTTCATTTGGTTTATTATGGCTAAGGAAATTGTCAAAGGCAGTGGCAAAGGCTTTGGAAAGGCAAAGTGGCATTAATTGGCATTTTATTTATGAAAATAATAGAAATTACGAGAAAAGGAAAGTGAAATGTCATAGGTTGCACGTGACGATGAAAAATGAAGGAAAATAATGGAAAATTAAAGAAATAGAGGCCTCATTATCAAAAAGGCTTCTGAGGATCAGTTGATACCTTTTGTCAGTTCAATTTTGGATCTCTCTCTCTCACTCTTGGACACTTAAAGCATTCTTGGATCACTCTAACATTGGATCAAGGAAAGCAAAGGAAGGACCAATAAGGCAAAGATCAAGCAAGGAAGAGTAGGATCAAGCAGCTACAATGGGATTATTTTCAAGTATCGATTTGCATGTGTATTTCTATTGAAGACCAAAATTGTTCATTTTTTACACCTTCCTTAAACTCCATTTTCTGCCTTTTTGACCATAATAACTCCAATTAAGTGTCAATTTGCAAGTTTATTGGCAAAAGTGGGTATTCAATCATCTTTTATTCATAGTTTTGTTGTTTCTTTATTATTTGATTTAATATTTTCACAATCTACCGAATTGCATCAATTTTGCAACTAATGATCGATTATGCAACTTACTTGAAGAATCTACAAGTTTCAAAACATCAGTTGAGGAACGAAGCATATGAACAGGTAGTTGAAAACCAGCACAACAATATCTACCTATTTCTCTTATCTCGCAAGGTGATAAGGACACCCGTATGAGTAGGTCAATGTGGAAGTCAACCTAGCGGAAAATACCAAAGACAAATCACGCGAGCGATAAGATCGTTGATTCAAGCTAGTATTTTGACTCATGATTTGCTTCTTCGATAACAAATCATGAAGAATCATTATTTTATTTAAAAAAAGTTATTTTAAGATGTTCTCTTGAGAAGGATAGGCTTAGAAATCTCCAAACAATTTAACAAAGGAGGTTATAAAACTTGCCTCTGGGAACGATGATACACATAACTAGTTATTATTTTAAAAACTCTTTGCAATCGATTAATTGAGCTCTTGATTCCACTGTGTTGTGTGTACAAATGTGTGGTTAATATTTGTTGATCTCTGTATACCTACACTCACGGGAGGCCCTCCTAGAAGATGTAAGCTTTCGTTTTTACTTCTAGTTAAGCTTTATGTTTCATAGGATTAAGTTATCACAATGATTATAACTTCGATTTTTAGAAGAACATTAGTAACAGTTAATATAGAATTTGTTGTAGATTTTGTAATAGAATTTGTTGTATAATTCTTTCTATAGAATTTATTTCATAAATTTAATCTTGTTGTGTGAATGATGAAGAAAATAATCAAAGGGATTTATTATGCACATGTAAATTTTGATTGATAGATAGAAATTAGAATCATTTGATTTCGAATTTGCAATTAGTTCAAGGTTTTATTTCTGTTAGTATGAAGAAGATTTTGATTTTGCTAGTATGATATTTATTTCTACACTTTAAGATTAGCTTTATTTTCTATTAGATTTGATTTTGCTATTTATTTTTACACTTTAGATTAGCTTTATTTATGTCAGTGTGATACTTTCCTTTCTAGCAAGAGTCATAATCTTTTTACATTGAGTGATTCTTAGATAAAACATGTGCATGAAAACATCCTAATTCAATTTGAAAATTACTCACATAATAAAGAATACTAGCACAATTGATGCACATACACTTCATCATTTTACAAGCCCTAGTCGATAATTTATGAAGTAATTTAAGATTAATTAAATTACCAACATTTTGGCCCCGTTACTGGGGAAGTGTATATAGTATTTATTTTTCTTAGGAGTCTTTTCATTAAAAAATAAATATAATATAATATATATATATATATATATATATATATATATATATATATATATAGGGAAATAGATTCTAGGGGTAGGTTTATAAGTAGAGGTAGGAGTTCAATTCCATCATCACCACTCACCCCACCAACACCTCATAGTGCCACACCATCCACCGAAACTCATATTCCATCATTTGTAGGTAGACATAGACTTCCTAAGGTACATAGATCTGAAATCCAACCGAAAGATTCACCAACTTCCTCTACCGAAGTTGTAGTAGACGGACCTACATCCCCAACAGAAGGAATAATCTTTCTATCTTCAACTGGAGAACAACTTCTAGGACAAGAATTGGGAGTCCCTAGTGAAGAGGAAAAAGAAACTTATTTTATTCCATTGGTAGAAGAAGCATAAGAGAAGCTAGAAAATCCAATTAAAGAACTCTATATTCGCTCTGAGGAATCCACAATATAAGGGGAAGGGGAAGGAGAAGTACAAAATGTGAATGGTGAACTTAGGATTGGAGGTGGAAGAGGTAGAGGAGGAAATATAGGAAGAAATGGAGAAGGAGGTGGAGGAAGAGGTATAAGAGGTGATAGAGGAGATCCATAAACTTTTCGATTTCCCATCTTAAATGAAGATACCACATCCACAATAAAGAATATTTCACCCTCCATCCTCCCTAATTTCCATGGATTAAGACGAAGATCCTGAAACATTTCTTTTTGAGTTTGAAGTCTTGTGTAGATCTTATGACTACTTGCTTGATTCTCAAAAATTGAAAATGTTTTGAGCCACTCTTAAAGACAGAGCACTTAAATGGTTTATGGGATTAGGAACACATACCATAAGAACATGGGAAGACATGAAAAATATGTTCTTAGACAAATACAAATATTATTGTATGCCTCATAACCTTAAAGATGAAGTCTTTAAAATGATGCAAAAATAGGATGAAAATATTGAAGATTTGGTTGAAAGATTTGCTTATAATGTTAAAAGGGCTAAGATGCATAATCTAGATGAAAAATTTGTGAAAGCTCTTTTGTAAAAGCCATTAGAGATGAGTGGGTAGATCTTCTCAATTTAATGGGAAAAGGAGATGTTTCTCAGTTATCATTTAGAGAAATTTGTGAACTATGCACACGCATTTCAAGGGGTAAAGCTAGAACGGGAAAAATCTGTAGTGTCCTATCTAGGGTGCTAGACTGGGCTAAATTTATTATCGACCAGGGTGCATAGACTTAGAGGCATGTGCCTAAAATATATAGACATAAAGGATCTAATCTAAGCCTACTCTTCCTAATTATAATGCTGTGACTTGATCTAATATTAAACTATCAATCAAATATTTAACTAAGCATCAAACTATGTATCATTATCAGCTAAGATTCAACTCATAACATGCTGTGTATCACTGTATTTAAATGGTTTCGGTCCCCTTACAGAGACACCAAACATGAAACCCCTGTTTAATGGTACCCAACATTCATGAACATTTATTACAAGCATGCAAAGTAAAAATCTTAAGCATACAGTGCTTTACAAAGCAACCCTGGATCGAATCCCTTACAGGATATGATTCACGATCCAGATGATGGTCTATTCAAGCGCATGCATAGACATATAACAGCGCATTCATAAACACATGAATATAAACATCAATTAAATCCCTGTGCATACATATCAGTTTCAAATATCAATCAAATGCTCTGACTGTAAAATGTAATTAAAATAACAATGTAAACGCAATTAAAATGATATCGGTATACCATGTACACAGGGCTCGTCCACGTTCTTGGTACATCGAGATTGTTATTCCACGATCACAGTATTAAAACAATGCACGGAGATTATAATGCAGTCTTGTTTATATTAAATCAAAGCTCTGTTCATGAAGCAACAAGAAGCGTAAAAACGTAAACTAACATATAACCAGGTTCGGCCTTATAATTACATACGATTCACATCCCTTGAAAATGGATGTTCATCCATGGGCAGCTGTTGCTACTTTTACAAAAACGCAAAATGTTTCTATCCTAGCTTACGCACATAAAAACAAGGAAACAACTAAAAATCGGATTAAGCTGTAACTGTGTGCTGTTGCTGCCTTTGTTGCCAACATGCCATAGTTGACCAGGCATTGACCGCGCATGTAGGAGGGTTGTTTTCGCTGCGGGATAGGTGCTTGTCCATGCTTGGACATTCCACTTTTCGCCCATACCTTTCGCTCTGGCCTGGCTGTCATGCCACATGTCAAACGATAAACCATTTACAGGTTGTTGGGACTTCCTGTAGTTATTTTGCCCAAAAATCCTAATTTATTAACA
>APFE030547199.1:50457-82982 GCA_000404065.3 Pinus taeda
TTTTGCATGAGGATTGTGGTTTCCTCTGCTTGTTGCCTCATTTCATCCAACTGGTTCAACTGCTGAATTCTTTCTTGTTGTGCTTGGTCCAAGTCAATTTGCAAATCTGCAGCCAGTTTAAAAGTATGTATTTGAAACTCAATAGGAAGCATTACCTCTTTGCCTTACACCAACTGATATGGTGTAAATCCTGTAGTATCCTTCCACGTAATTCTGTAAGCCCAGAGTGCATCTTTGAGCTTCTCTTCCCAATTCTTCTTGTTCATTGCAACAATTTTAGTAATGATCCCTTCCAAAGTTTTGTTTGTGGATTCCACCTGCCCATTGGCCTGTGGATGGGTAAGGTGTGCTTTTCCTATGCTTGATTTTGTATTTGTCTGTGATGTCCTTTACCAACTTTGAGGTGAATTGGGTACCTTGATCAGTTACTATCTCCATTGGCACTCCATATCTAACAAAAATCTCTTCAAAAAGGAAATTGACAACTGTGTGTTCGGTGGCTCTTACCAGTGCTTTTGCTTCAGCCCACTTTGTGACATAATCAGTACATACTAAGATGTACTTCTTATCGTTGGAGGATGGGTTAATAGGTCCTATGAAGTCTAGAGCCCATTTTTCAAATGGCTCTAGGTGAACTTGGGGCTGAAGAGGCATCTCGTCTGTAGCTATTGGCCTGCCCATTCTTTGGCAACTGTCACAACTCTTTACATACTTCTTGGCATCGTTGAAAATGGATGGCCAGTAGTATCCAAGAGTTAGAACTTTGAACGCTGTCCACTTAGCTGCAAAATGCCCACCACACGGTTCATCATGGCAAGATTTTAAAATATCAATTACCTCATCATTTCTTACACATCTTTGAATGATCATGTCATAGCCAGTGTAAAATAGATCGCCATTGAGCCATGAATATCTAGCACTTTGTTTGACTAGTCTTTTCTTTTCCTTTGTGGTAAAGTGTGGAGGGGTCCTTCCTGTAGACAAGTAATTAGCCAAATTAGCATACCAAGGATTGACTATAGAAATGGCAAATAAATGTTCATCGGGGAAAGAATCTTTGACTGGAACAACCTCACCTTGTTTTTGCAATCTAGAGAGGAAATCTGCCACCTGGTTCTCTTTACCTAGTCTATCTAACACGGTGATGTTGAATTCCTGTAACAATAGTAACCATCTGGTAACTCTGCCACTGGTTATTGGTTTGTTCATTAAATGTTTTATGGCAGAATGGTCAGTATGCACAAAGACTTCATAACTAGTTATGTAATGTTGGAATTTGTTCACAGCATATATGATAGCAAGTGTTTCCTTCTCTGTGACCGTGTAGTTTAACTCTGCTGGTGTTAGATTTTGCTAATGAAGTAAATAGCATAAGTGCAAGATTCCTCTTTCTGGCCTAATGATGCACCTACTGCAGTGTCAGATGCATCTGTAAAGATATGAAATGGTAGGCTCCAATTAGGCCCTCTCAAGATTGGTGCGGTTGATAATTTCTTTTTGAGCAGTTCAAATTCTTGTTGGCAGTTTTCATTCCAACTGAAAAGTACATCTTTTGATAGAAGTTTAAACAAAGGTAAATCTATCTTACTAAAATGTTCAATGAATCTTCTGTAATAGCTTGCGTACCCAAGGAAACTTCTTACCTCTGTTTGATTCTGTGGTATTGGTAAATCGGCAATGATCTGGATCTTTGCTGGGTCAACTTTGATCCCTTGAGAGGAAATATAGTGGCCTAACACTATCCCTTCGTTCAACATCATAAAACATTTCTCATTGTTGAGGATATGTTAGATTCAATACATCTTTTTAAAACTCTCTCAAGGTTTTCTAATGCATGTTCAAATGAATTGTCGTATACTGAAAAATCATCCATGTACACTTCAACACAATCATGAATTAAATCAGCGAAAATAGCTAGTACAGCTCTCTGAAATGTAGCTGGGGCATTGCAAAGTCCAAATGGCAAAACATTGTAAGCATAAGTTCCCCAAGGACAGGTGAAGGTGGTTTTGTCCTGGTCTTCTAGGCTATCCTTATCTGGTTGTAGCCACTGAAACCATCAAGAAAAGAGAATGGTGATTTTCCAGCTAGGGTGTCTAAGACTTGGTCGATAAATGGTAGTGGAAAATTGTCTTTAAGCGTGGCTTTGTTTAGTTGTCGGTAATCAACACAAATGCGCCACTTACCATTTTTCTTGGGCACTACAACCAATGGGGATACCCACTGACTGTCAGAAATGGGATATATGAAATTGACTGTCGATAATTTTGTAACTCTTCTCTGACAATATCTTGAGCATGGGGTTCATTCTTCTTTTTGGTTGCCTCACTGGTTTGATAGTGTTATCTGTGTAAATGTGGTGAGTGCATGTGTCAGGATGAATGCCATGCATATCGGTATAATCCCAAGCAAAGGCTTTCTGGTATTTCCTCAAGAGTCGGATTAATTTCTCTTATTGAGATGAGTCTAGATGATTGCCTATGTTCAAAGTTTTCCTTGGACTAATCTCTATAACTTGACTCTGAGTGTTGGTAATGGATTGAACTGGAAAGATGTCATGAAAGGTGGTTTGCAAAGATTGGATGGTGCATGTTTCCTAAAAATTTTGAGCTAAAAGTACATCTGCAACGTGATATTGGTCATGTCTCAAATTTTCGGAAATATCTGGTTGAGCAAGAAATAGTTCTACCAAATCATTATTGTCGTGTTCTTGGAAATCATAGATTTGGTCAATGCTAAAAATGGGTTGTACTTCTTTTTTGTCATTAAATTTGTCATTGAGCCACAAATTGTGTGTTACTGCTGGTGATTGTGCTGATGGGTAGAGGGTGAGTTGTTTTCTTTCAGTCCCTCTCGAGATGATCATGTTGCCATATCGACATCCTATAAATGCATTAGCAGTCGCTAACCATGGCCTACCAAGAATGATAGGGTGTCCTCCTAAATTGGATTTGGGTTGGAGGACTAAAAAGTCCACCGGATACTCCCAAGGGTCCAGTGAGACAATTATGTCTTCCAAAATCCCTTCAGGAATCACTTTAGACCTATCAGCTAGTTCAAGAACAATTGTTGTATGTTGCAGATTGGTAAGCTGAAGTGTTCTCATGGTCTCTAGAGTCATGACATTAATTGCAGCTCCAAGATCGATCAAAGTGTTTGGAATTTGTATGTTGTTAATGATGGTGGTTACTTTGGGAATGCCAGGATCAACATACTTTTCTATGGAAACGGTATTGGTCATAAGTCCTGCTAAATGTCCTATGACATGAATAGTTTGAGGATCAATCCTTTTTCTAGCAGGCTTCTTGAGGCACATGTCTTTGATGGCTTTAGTGTAGATAGGAATGTCTTTTATAGCTTGCAGTAACGGGATTTTTATGTAGACATTTTTAAGCTCATCTAAGACATCAAATTGTGGTATAGACAATGGAGGTTTGATTTGGACCAATCGGTCTGGAAAAGGTGGATTCAATTGTTGCATTTGCTTATCACTGATATCATCGTTTGATTTCTTCTGATTTGTTATCTCTTTTTCGTTTTCTATATTTTCTTCTCGCCTATCTGTTATTGGAGAATCTTTCTGGAGTACCTTGCCAGACCTCAAGTTTATGTTTTGCAAAGGTAATGTGGAATATGAAGTTCCTTCTTCTATATTGTAGGCTGGCCTCTCTGCTCTATTATTCAGATTTGGGACAGTTTGAGCAGGAATTTGTGTGGGTCTAGAAGGTTGTGAGTTAGCTGGAAATTGGAGTTGTGGTGGATTTATTGGTGGAGGAGCAGGCAGTGCTTGTTGATTAGGTTGAGGTGGATAAACAACTTGCTGAGGGTACGACTGATATGGTTGAGGATGTGGATATTGTTGGTATGGTTGTTGATACGGTGGGTAGGATTGAGGATATGTAGGATAAGGTTGAGAATACTGTTGAGATTGTCTCCATTGTTGCTGTGGGTTGTTTTGGTGCTGCCATGGCATGGGTACATTCCATGAATTCTGTGCATACATTTGATCATTCACCAGGAAATTGCAACGTTTTGATTTGGGAACATTCCTTGAGGTGTTGGCCCTTGGCTTGCCATGGTCTTTTTGCGCCCCATGTAATACAATGTTTTCCATCTCTGCGATTGGCTGCCATGTTATAGTTCTGCAACCTTAACTTTAGGATAGTTAAATATATCATGATGTTCAGTACAGAAAGCACAAACTTGAATGCTATCTAGTGGACAGTCCTTTAATGCATGTTTCTTCCGGCACTTGGGGAAGAAGATAGCCATTACCTGGTCTTCAGCTTCTTGTTTCTTTTTGGCTTTTAAAGTGTCAATTGGGTTCCCTATTGTGCTTAATAAATCCGTCTTGAATTCTTCTAATAGTTTTCCTATCTCAGCTCTTGTAACACTTGTTGAATTGGACTTAGTGGCCTTGGATGACAAGGTTCTTTTTCCCATTTTAGCTTTACTCCTTGAATACTTTTCGCATAGATCAGCGATTTCTTCAAAGGGTAAAACATAAATGTCACCTTTACCCATTAAATTGAGGTCATCCATGTATTCTTCTCGAATACCTTTCAAGAATATTGTGTGGGTCAGTTCAAGAGGCATAGTTCGGTGTTTAGATTTTTGTAAGTTATAGATAAACCGTTCCAAGTATTCCTCTAAGGTTTCATCCTCTTGTTGGGTCATTCTAAAGATGTCATCTTTAGAGTCTTTGGATCTGCAATTAGGTTGATATTTCCTTAGAAATACTTTTCTCATACCATCCCAATCTGTGATAGTATGTTCACCAAGCCCCATGAACCATCTCAAGGCTGATGCTTTTAGTGTGGCTGGAAAAGGTCTGAGCCTATGGGCATCATCAGTATAGCCATATGTCCGACATACAATGTCAAATTCGAATAAGAATGAGTCCGGGTCTTCTGAAGCCATACCATAGAAATTAGGTAGCACTGATGGTGGTATATTTTTCATTTTGATCTCATCATCTTCCTATGGTTCTTGTATGGGAAAAGGAAAAGTTGACTCTTCCTCATCTCTCTGTCTTTGATGCGGTGCTGATCCATCTCCTTCCTCAGCCATCTTAGTATATTTCTCTGTATCAGAGTCACTTATTTCAAAGAGGCGATTAAGGTAAGAGTGTTCAGTCTTTGGAGAGTGTTCAGTCTCTGGAGAGTGTTGAGTCACTGTGCTACTTTCTCCTTGTGTGGCAGACCTAGGAAAGTCCCTCTTCTGTTATTTATGTATGAATAAAGTTTTCCTTTCGACAAGAGTAAGTCTCTGCCCTGATTTTTGTTTATCCTCTAGTGCTTGAATGATATTTTCCTCAGCTGGTGTTGAATTCTTTACAGAGTTTGCTCCTGATGATGATGGGTTAGTTTTTGAATGGTGGGGGGTTCTTATGAATCTACCCTTATTGTCTCTAAACCTAGGCATAAATGAACATGACTTTTAACTGTATTTTTGTTTATTTTTGTTTGTTGAATTTTTTTTTTCAATCCTTTAAGTACGCCTCCCCGGCAATGGCGCCAAAATGTAGTGTCCTATCTAGGGTGCTAGACTGGGCTAAATTTATTATCGACCAGGGTGCATAGACTTAGAGGCGTTTGCCTAAAAATATAAATTAAAGGGATCTGAATCATAAGCCTTTCTTCCTAATTACAAGCTGGACTGATCTAATATTAAACTATGCAGATCAATATTTAACTAAGCATTCAAACTATGATATCATTATCAGCTAAGATTCCAACCTCAAAACATGTTGTGTATCACTGTATTTAAAGGTTTCGGTCCCCTTACAGAGACACCAAACATGAAACCCCTGTTTAATGGTACCCAACATTCATGAACATTTATTACAAGCATGCAAAGTAAAAATATTAAGCATACAGTCCATAACAGTGCTTTACAAAGCAACCCTGGATCGAATCCCTTACAGGATATGATTCACGATCCAGATGATGGTCTATTCAAGCGCATGCATAGACATATAACAGCGCATTCATGAACACATGAATATAAACATCAATTAAATCCCTGTGCATATATATCAGTTTCAAATATCAATCAAATGCTCTGACTGTAAAATGTAATTAAAATAACAATGTAAACGCAATTAAAATGATATCGGTATACCATGTACGCAGGGCCCATCCGCATTCTTGGTACACCGAGATTGTTATTCCACGATCACAGTATTAAAACAATGCACGGAGATTATAATGCAGTCTTGTTTATATTAAATCAAAGCTCTGTTCATGAAGCGACAAGAAGCGTAAAAACGTAAACTAACATATAACCAGGTTCGGCCTTATAATTACATACGATTCACATCCCTTGAAAATGGATGTTCATCCATGGGCGACTGTTGCTGCTTTTACAAAAACGCAAAATGTTTCTATTTTAGCTTACGCACATAAAAACAAGGAAACAACTAAAAATCGGATTGAGCTGTAACTATGTGTTGTTGCTGCCTTTGTTGCCAACATGCCATAGTAGACCAGGCGTTGACCACGCATGTAGGAGGGTTGTTTTTGCTGCGGGATAGGTGCTTGTCCATGCTTGGACATTCCACTTTTCGCCCATACCTTTCGCTCTGGCCTGGCTGTCATGCCACACGTCAAACGATAAGCCATTTACAGATTGTTGGGACTTCCTGTAGTTATTTTGCCCAAAAATCCTAATTTATTAACACAAAACCCTTAAATCAATTTAAATGCAATTCAACAACTATAAAACTATTAATTAATCAATTTCCAAGGCATTTGAGGGATAAATGATGAAAAGAGGTAGGTAATGGTCATGTTTTGGGAGGGAAAAAGGGGTCATAGAATGGTACCAACAAAATCCAAGACACACTATTATGTCTAGGATTAATAAATCTGCAACTGGGATAGTAAGTAGAGCATAAATAGGCAATTTGGTTGACAACTTCAAAACAAATATTTTAGGGAGTCCTAGTGAACAAATAGATACGCTTAAGATTCAAAACAAGCAAAAAGATGAAAATGTTGCATTATCAATTTTTTGTCCTAGATGCAGGAAGAAACAAGCGCTAAGAGAATGTCCTCTTGATAGTGTAGAAGCATGTGCTATCTGTGCAGAAATTCATATCACAAAGGAATGCCCTTCAATCCCTGGACTTAAAACAGTCTTGCAAAATGAAGTTGAAACAAGACAAGTTGAGGCCCTTTATTTTATTGGTAAAATACCATGGCCACCACAGCAGCGAAACATAGTACAAGGTCTTAATCCTCAATACCAATCATATGCACAACATTAGAACAATTGGAATACTCCAATGCCTTGGAAAAATTGGCCACCTCAAAATCCATTACGGACACAAGGTTGGCAGTATCCTCCTAGGAATCCTTAGTATAATCAATTTCAACAGCCATTTATCCCATATCAACCTCCATATTATCCTCCTCAATCAACTCCTTTCCACAATCTCAAATTCAAACTCAACCTTCTAATCAACCACTTCATTTACCATCCACATCATACCCCCATAAAACTAATCAACTACTTGCTCAGCCACTTCCAAATCCAAAAAATAAAAATTCACATCCTATTTACAATATCGAAGGTCAAAGTTTCCAAGCTTGCATGATAACTCCATTAGATCTAAATAATATCCAACTTAGATTTGGTAGAGTTTTGGAGAAGAAGCTACCATCTGTTGTCATTCAGGAATCTGGAGAGGATAAACTCCTTAAGAAAGAAACATCTCTTAATCAAGAAGAAATTCCTCATAAAGAAAGCACCCCTATACATGATACTTCAATAAATTCAACTCCCATTGCAGAACAACCTTCTGTTTCTATTCAAAATCCACCTTATCCTGAAAGGCTAAAAATTGACAAAGGAATAGAAAAAACAAATTGTGTTGCATGAATATGACATGTTAGATGAACTAAAGAATGTTTGCATCAAAATTCCTTTGTTACAAGCTATAAGGGATACAACAATATTTGCAAGGACAATCAGGGAGTCAAGCATTAAAAAAAAAAAAAGAAAAATAAAAGAAGTTAAAAAAATCTAGTTAGTTGGAAAAATTGCAGATATTATGATGGAAAACCAATAGTTCAGAAATATCTAGATTTAGGTAGTCCCATTGTAATAACACACATTAATGGTATCGATATTCCAAACACATTGATCAATTTAGGAGCAGCTATCAATATCATGAGTAAACAAACTATGGATCAATTAAAACTTTCTAACCTTCAATACACACCAACATTATTATAGTTAGCAAATAGATCTATTATCAAACCAGCTGGTGTGTTAGAAGATGTATCTGTCTCTTTAGATTCTTGGGAATATCTTGTTGATTTTATGATTTTAACTCCCAAGAATAATTTAGGAGCACACCCATTGATTCAAGGTAGACCATGGTTAGCTATAGTTGATGCTTTTGTAAGTTATAGATCTAGTGATATGTTTATCTCTGATGGAAGTTCTAATAAATTCACACTATATCTTCCTGCAAAAAGAACAATAGAAGTAGAAAATGAAGTTTGGATAGATGATGATAACAAATACTTTGATATACAACCAATATTTTCTACGTCGCAAATAGATGAAGAAGATCAAATTTTAAATTTAATCAATAATAAAGGTTCTTCCTCATATTGTGAAGAAGACCAAAATTTTCAAGAACGATGCAGTGTTGAATATTTATCATCTCATCAAATGGATTTACATTCTATGGAAAAAATTGGCAATTCTTTAATAGAAATCTTTCCAGGAAAAACTTTGAATATTAATAATAATTTGGAAGAATCCCAAAAGAAAGAATTGATAAAGATGTTACAAGAACATTCCTCTATGCATGCTTGGGAATACATTGATATGAAAGGAATTGATCATAATAATTGTATGCATCATATCTATATTGATGAAAATGCCAGACCAATTCGACAACCCCAAAGGAGGATGAATCCAAATCTAAGGGAAATTGTTAAAGAGGAGTTACAAAAATTGTTGAATGTGAATTTCGTTTACCCAATATCAGATAGTTAGTGGATCTCACCATGAGTGATTGTTTCAAAGAAAAACGGAAAACGGTGAGTATGCATCGATTATAGGGAATTGAATAAAGCTACCTTGAAAGATCATTTTCCGCTTCCCTTTATAGATCAAGTCCTTGATACATTGGCAGGGAAAAAGTATTTTTCATTCTTGGATGGTTTTAGTGGGTATAACCAAATCCAAGTAGCTCCAGAAGATCAATACAAAACAACTTTCACCTGTCAAGGGGAACTTATGCTTACCGACTTCCTCCTTTTGGATTATGTAATGCCCCTGCAACATTCCAAAGGGCAGTTCTAGGCATTTTTTCTGATCTAATTCATGATTGTGTGGAAGTTTACATGGATGATTTTACTGTCTAGGGAATTCTTTTCAGGAAGCTCTCGAAAAATTGGAAAAAGTTCTCATTAGATGTAAAGAAACAAATCTCTCATTAAGCCATGAAAACTGTTTTATGATGTTCGCCAAGGGAGTTATTTTAGGCCACCACGTTTCAGGAGATGGAATTAAAGTGGATGCATCTAAAGTAGAATTTATTTCCAAATTATCAGTTCCTACTTTTCAAAGAGATGTTAGAAGTTTTCTTGGTTTTACTGGTCATTACAGAAGATTCATAAAAAACTTCATAAAGTTAGTATCTCCACTTTTCAAATTACTTACAAAAGATTGTGAATTCATTTGGAATTTTGATTTCCAAAAAGCTTTTGAAACATTGAAAGAAAATATTTCTGAAGCACCCATTTTAAGAGGACCAAATTGGAATCTTCATTTTCATATTTCAATTGATGCTTTAGATACAGCCTTAGGAGATGTATTGGGACATAAATATTTGACTCCTTATGTCATTTATTACATGACTAAAAATTTGACTCCTGCAGAGTTGAATTATACTGTAATAGAAAAGGAGTTTTTAGTTGTTGTACATGCCATTAATAAGTTTTGACATTACATCACCGGCTATGAAAATTTTGTTCACACAATCACTCTGTAATTAGATATTTAATGAATAAATCAATTACTATTGGTAGAGTTACAAGATGGTTATTATTATTACAAGAATTTAATATTACTATTTCGGATAGGCTTGGAAAGGAGAATATAGTTGTTGATTTTCTATCTAGAATCCAAAATGATAATAAAGATGTTCCTGTACAATATAATTTTCCCGATGAATATCTTTTTGCAATATCTATTAAATCTCCTTGGTTGGCAGATATTGCTAACTATTTGGCCACAAGAAGGTTACCTTTATATTTGTCTCCTCGGGAGAAAAGGAAAGTTATTCAAACCAGTTCATCTTATTCATGGATAAATGGAGAATTGTACAAAATAGGGCATAAGTTAATCATTAGAAGATGTTTCAAAGAAGATGAAGTCCCTGAAATATTAAAGGCTTGTCATGATAAACCATGTGAAGGTCATTTTGCTGAAAAAAGGACTGCCTATAAAATCCTTCTCTTAGGATATTATTGTCCTTCTCATTTTAAAGATGCCAAAGAATATGTTAAGAGATGTGATAGTTGTTAGAGAATGGGAAAGCTTATTCCTTCCGATGAGATGCCTCTACAACCTCGGGTACTTATTGAACCTTTTGAAAAGTGGGCTCCAGAATTTGTTGGTCCAATCAATCCACCATCAAGGCAAAAAAGGTACATTCTTGTCTGTACAAACTATGTCACAAAATGGGTAGAAGCTAAATCACTCCTTTTGCTACTGAAAATGTTGTAGTTTCATTTTTTTTAAGGATATCTTCACTCGTTTTGGTGTCCTAGGGGAAATTGTGACAGATCAAGGTACTCAATTTACATCCAAGTTGGTGCAAAAGATAATGAAGGAATACAAAATCAAACATCAGAAATCCACTCCATATCATCCGCAAGAAAATGGACAATATGAAGCTTCTAATAAAGTACTTGAAGTGATTCTTACCAAAATTGAACATCTACATAGAGGGCATTGGGCAGAAAATCTTCCATAAGCTTTATGGGCATATCGTACCACATGGAGAAACATAACAAGGCATACTCCTTATGAACTTGTTTATGGGAAGCAAGTCTTGTTTCCTATTGAGTTCCAAATAAAGACCTTCAAAACAACAGTCAAATTGGCAATTGAATGAACTTGATGAGATACGATAAGATGTTATTCACAGAACCAACATAGTTCAACAACAAAGATCCAGATGGCATGATAAGTTTATCAAAGATAGGAAGTTCCAACCGGGTCATTGGGCGTTACTTTTTTATTATAAATTTAAAGATTTTCAAGGAAAATTTCTAACTCATTGGCTTTGTCCTTGTGAGATGAAACTGTCTTTGATAATGGAGCATTCAGAATTAAAACCATTGATGAAGAAAAAGTAACTTTCCTTGTAAATGGTCATAGATTACAAATATATCATAAATCAGTGACAAATGAAGAGTTCATTAGAAATTTGCAAGATAATCTTGATTTGAAGTTGGTTAGGGAAGATTCTTCTTCCTCTCCAACTTAGTTTTCTACTTTCTTTTAAAAAATATATACATATATAAATAATAATAATATATATATAACATACATAAACTAACGTTGTTGGCTTGTTTATACAAAAAATCTAAGTTGAAAACCAAGAATTCTTGGCAGCCTAGCTTTTCTTTAATTTCCCTATTTTTGTCCCATTTATTTTATTCCTCTTTTGCAAAAATAAAACAACTATAGAATTGTTAATAATTTGCAGTTGTCATGAAATTTAGCAGCTGACTTACAGATTACAGCGAAAGCAACCTAAATGGAGATTGTAGCCAGAGCAACCTAAGCAACCTATGAAAGAACAAATCAATAAGGTAGACTGAAAGGTATGTAAATATTAGTCAAATATTAAAAAACATTGAATTATGATATAAGTAGATGATTATTTTAAAACTAATAATTGTTGCCTCCACCATATTACACAATGATTACCCTTGTCATGACATAACATTGGTTTTCACTATTCAATTCATGAAATTTTTTATAATCATGTCTTATCACAAGATATGAATGTCATTAAAACATTGCCATCATTCGAATTTATTCCACTTCATCCGTATATCATCCCACTTCTTTTGTATCCTATCTCATTTTCTTCGCATCATATCCCACTTCCTTCAGCTTTGTTTCATTTTTCACTGTCGAAAACATCTCAATTGCTACCCAATTTTCATCCTTGCTACCAAAACTCCATAATTCTATTAAAGGGGGGAATTAAAGACTGAAACTTCCTCAACATGGGATTTATTGTGTGTTCTGAGTTGAATGGGACCAATTTTCTTGAATCATATCCATAAGTGAAGCAGCAATTGCATAGGCATGATGGTTACAATTATTTGAGAAGTTTGATGGGCACGACAAGGAGGTCCCAAAGTCGTTTACTCAGGCTCATCATACTCGGGCCTACGATGGGATAGAAGAAGAAATTGGAGATATCAAGTTAATCTTGACAGTCATTTATGGAAGAAGCTACAAGATTACCAAGAAATAAGGAAAGCTGGTTTAAAAACTGTAAAATAAAAGAAAAAGTGTGGGAGATATTCCTTAAAAACCTAGGTATGGACATCTCCATTTTCAAGAAAGGAATTCCACTAACAACTTTAAAAAGTAAATGGAGAAATTTGTTATTAGTCTTTCAAAAGTTTATAACTTGTGAGGGTAGATTTGGGAATATATTCTTCTACCATGCTTGGTTGATGATGCATTTTATTGGTGGAAACGAAGTCAATTTTCCATATTTCTTGCTCTTTAGTTTAAGAAAGATGGCCGCTAACATCCAAAGGAAAATACAGTTTAGTGACAATGCTCTATATCATCATGGGTTAGTAAAAATTTTGATTGAAGCTCATTTAAGGAGTAAGGAGGATAATTAGGAGGATTTTCTGGCTCGAAATCATTTTAAAGAAGCTGAGAAATATGAACCCAGTTCTAAAATAAGAAGAAGTCGACGAAATTTCCCTCAAACCCTAAGCTTCAAAACAAATATTTACCTAGCCCCACAGGGGTAGATGAGTTGGTAATCACACTACGATGAAGTTCGTTAGAAAGGCAGGCGCAGTTCCCAGGGGTTGTAGTGGTAGCGGTCAAAATCGACCCCGTGTTATGCGAGTTGCGAGACTGCTCCAGTTTCCGATTCCTCTGTAAAATATATATATATATTTTATTTATATTATTATATATATATATATTATTATATATATATATATATTATATAATATATATATTATATAATAATTAATAAATTATTTACCTGCATAAGAAATACAACAAGATAGGCATACAGAGAAGGATTTTGGTGATGAAAACCCTCTTGCAAAATTTTTAGAAAATCTTAGAAAGAAGAAATTCGTCAGCATAGATGAAGGCCCATCAAAAGAAGTAACAGAGTAAGACAAAATTAGCAAGAAAAAGCATGCTCTCACTGCTAAAAACCCATCAAGAAGAAGCGCACAACTTATAAAATCAACCATTAAACAACCTCCACGTTTTGTTGATTTAGAATAAGAAGAAGGAATAACATCACCAATTGCAATTCCAACAAGAAACACCACATAAATCGACCATATCCAACAGGAAATCTATGATTATATAGAATCTCTTGAACAGAAAGCCAAAGGAAATGTTGTTGATTTATCTTCAAGTCAAGAAGAAATTATAAATAAAGAAGTTCATTTCATCCCTCTAGAAGAATCTAAAATTGAAGATACTCTTAAACAGTAAATTTATGGACTAGAAGTGTTAAATAAGTATCTAAAGCAGGAACATGAAGCAATGAAGATACAAAATGGCATTCAAGGAACTCAAAACAATAATATTCTCCTACATCTTTGCCACTGGTACAAGAAAAACAAGAAGTTAAAGGTCAAAAATAAAATTCTTAGGAGTAAAATCAAAAGTTTGCAGTGTAGGATTTTAATGAAGAAACCAAGGATGGAAACCAATGTCAGGAAAGCATAGAATACTAATTTAGATGTTCTTGTTCAAGCCTCGGATGTAGCTCAGGGGCAAAGTGGGTTAATTTTTTTTTGAAATTTTGTGCATGAGGACATGAAATATCTTATGTGTAGGGGAATTTTGAAGACCAAAATTGTTCCTTGAAGAATCATTATTCTATTTAAATAATGTTATTTTAAGATGTTCTATTGAGAAGGATAGGCTTAGAAATCTCCAAATAGTTTAACAAATGAGGTTATAAAACCTCCCTCTCGGCAAGATGAGACACATGAGTGTTTATTATTTTAAAAATGGTTTCAATCGATTAATTGAGCTCTTGATTCCACTATGTTGTGCATATAAATGTGTGGTTAATCTTTGTTGATCTTTGTATACCTACACTCAGAGGAGGCCCCCTAGGAGCTGTAAGGTTTCATTTTTACTTCTATTTAAGCTTTTTGTTTCATAGGATTAAGTTATCACAGTGATTATAAATTAGATTTTTAGAAGAACATTAGTAACAATTAATATAGAATTTGCTATAGATTTTGTAATAGAATTTGTTGTATAATGATTTCTATATAATTTTTTTCATAAATTTAATCTTGTTGTGTGAATGATGAAGAAAATAATAAAAGGGATTTATTATGCACATGTAAATTTTGATTGATAGATGGAAAGTAGAATCATTTGATTTGGAATTTACAATTAGTTTAAGGTTTTATTTCTGTTAGTATGAAGAAGAATTTGATTTTTCTAGTGTGATGTTTATTTCTGTACTTTAAGATTAGCTATCTTTTATGTCAGTGTGAAGAAGATTTAGATTGATTTTGCTATTTATTTGTGCACTTTAGATTAGCTTTATTTGTGTCAGTGCGATACTTTCCTTTCCTGCAAGAGTGATAATCTTTTTACTTTGAGCGATTCTTAGATAAACCATGTGCATGAAAACATCCTAATTCAATTTGAAAACTAGTCACATAATAAAGAATCCTAGCATAAATGGTGCACATACATTTCATTAGTTTACAAGCCCTGGTCGATAATTTATGAAGTAATTTAAGTTTAATTAAATTACCAACAATTTCCTTGCTAGTTTTGGCATGCATGGTACATGCATGTGTGTATTTGGTTCTCTTGTTGTCATTGGCATGGGCTTTGCCAGGTGTGACAGCATTCTTCAACCTTGCCTTGTCATTTCCAAATAGCCATGGTGTGATGAGTTCTCTTGTATTTGGTTGAGTTAGATTGTTGGATGGTTTTGAAATCGAGTGAGGTGATCTTCAAAAGAAAGAACACAAGGCCTAGGAATCCCTAGACAGGAGAAGGTGGTATTGTGGTAAAGTCGAATATTGTGTGCCTCGGTGGGCCTAGCAATCCTCGAACGATGAATAGAGGGATATACGGTAAATTCTAGAGGTGTATGCCCTCAATCAAGCATAGGAATCCTTAACCGGTGAATGGCGGGATATATGGTAAAGCCTGGAGGGTGGAGTCTTGATTAGGTCTAAGAATCCTCGACTGTTGTATGGTTGGATATATGGTAAATCCTAGAGACTGTGAGACAGGAGAATTCCTCACAGTGTAGGTGGAGAAATCTGGTGGCATCCATGCTTGTTTAAGGCCTACTATTCCATTGGGGATTGTGGTAAAGCCTAAGAAAACCTAGTTTGGTTTGGTTTTGAGTTCCACATTCATGCTTATAGTATGGCATAGGGGTGATTGCCTGAAAGAAAGATTTAGTTCAGCCAATATATGGTCGGGTGGTTCGTGGAAGTCCCAAACCTAGTTGGCTTTTGCATTCATTAATAAGAGCTCTTTCTCCTTGGTATTTCATGTGTAAATGTATTGGCGTATATGTGATTCTTATGGTTATTATATCCTTATTATTTATGTTGGTTATATGTTGGTCATGAGTATGTTTTATGACAAAGTTGATGTCTGGATCTCATCATATTTTGATTTGCAAATGAATGTACAATGAATACATGACCTAATAGATGATAGTGCAACTACTTTGATATGGCAACAATGCTTCTTTACAAATCTCAGATAAGTATGAGACCCCTATGCTCAGATTTGTTGTTATGGCCTGTAGATTGCATATTTGTGACTTGTTTGACGAAATGTCTGTCATGGCTAGTATGGGTCCAGTCAATTCATTGATCAAGTGTTTGCATTAGTACCATTGCTTCAATTTCAATTATCATTTTTGGAAGTTTCATGAAGTTCTGAGCAGTGGCCTAAGTCCTGGCCCTGAAAAAGTGGCACAGAATCTGGGGTCCCTGGCTCGGAACTAGCTGAAAAAGTCCACAGTCATTGCCATACCTTGCTATGGGAGAAACTAGAAGGCCTTAGTCGCATGCATGGAATTTCATGGGAGCGATTGGGGGTCCAAATTAGTGAAATGTCAGGTTGTCTCAGGGGTTGGTCGCCTGGAAGGGTTGGTTAGCTCCTGAAGGTTATGTAGAATGTGTGGAAGGTCAGATTGGTTTGGTTTTATCAGTTCCCCTTCCATAACCATACATGGGGATTTGAATCACATCATAGTAGCCTCTCATCACATGTTTACCCCAGGGGACTGGTTAACTTAGGTAAATGTGGGAGGAGGTTGTTACAAAGTGGTATGAGAGCATGGTTTGTTGAAAATTATAACTAGGTTCAGTCTTCATAAATGTATTTGTCAAAAGGATTTTTATTATTGTTACAATGACTTATTAAAACATGGGTTTCATGCTTGGATCATCATTTTCTTAGTCAAAGTCCCCATTGTGGACTCCTAGGATTAATAAAGAGTCATTAGAGTCATTGTATATTTTATGAGACCCTTCTCGGGCTTTCGAAAGATGTAAAAATAATTATTTTTGAGTCAAAATGAATTATGTAACCTCCACACCAAGTCTGCCTTGAGAAGATCAAGTTGGCCTCAAGGAAAGCAATTCGACCTCATTTGAAGCATATATATACAAGGCAGTTCAACTTCATTTGGTGCATCCATCTCTCTCACACATAATTCGAAATATGAAGCTCGAAGCCAGAAGCTTGGAAAAGTGTGAAGGTGAAGAAGGAGGCTAAAAGGAGTGTGAGTTTGGTCAAGAAGGAAGGGAAGGATAAAATCAAAGTTTTGGTATCTCCCTCTGTCTCTCATGTGGGTTATTTTAGGAGTTCAAAGTCTCCTTATCAAAGTCAAAGTTGTTGTTGATGCAGGAAGCTTCCAAGTTGAAGTTGTTACTAATGTCGAAAGCTGCCAAGTCGAAGTTGTTGTTGATGTCGGAAGTTGCCAAGTTGAAGTTGTTGTTGATGTCAGAAGCTTCCAAGTCGAAGCTATTGCTGATGCGGGAAGCTTCCAAGTCAAAGTTTCTAGGGTCGAAGTGTTGTTGCTACTAGGTTGAAAGTTGGATAAAATAAGGATAGGTTGGATTGGTGTGGAGGAGGTCTTTTTCTAGTTTGAAGAGTCTTAAGGAAAACTATTGAAAAAATATATGTTGACTATGTTTTCCCCTATATAGGGGTTTTGAACTGGAAGAGTACCTACATCTTGTGTCTTGTGATTTTGTGATCTTCATGCACACATAATTTGGTAGTTTCTTGATGAAAGATAATATAACAAATAAATAAAAGATGCCAACATAGTTCACAAGTAATTATCAAGAAATAGAAATCTAACCCTAATCCTACTAGCATTGATTTCTCAACATGGTGTTAGAGCTAAGGTCAAATAAGATTGAAGATCACATCGTTGGATTGAAGGAAATGATTACTCCCTCTATGATAATAATGGGATTCAATAATGCAAGAATTTGTATCAAGAAGATCTTCTTCTACTTATTCAACAAAGTCAAAATTCAAGGGTTCTTGGTTGCACTTACATGTTCACTTAATAATGATAATGCATGGATTGTTGATATTGAAGCATCTAGGCATATGACAAGAAAAAGTAAACAACCTCACACTCTATCAAAGGAATCATCTTCTCATACAATGAAAATGGGAGATAACAAAAGCTATTAGAGTCCCAAGATCAACATCATTAAAGATGGAGAATGGAGCTAAGGTGAAGAAGGGGGGAAAGGGTTGTTTAAGGATCTATTGAAATTAATCTAAGGAACCTCAAGAACTTGATTAAAGAATCATATAAGGAGAGCTTATCAAGAAAGAAGCTTACTATCTTCATGGACAATGTCAACATAACAAAGGAATAGAACAAATTAGAAGAATCATTCAATTACAATGCTTGGAAGAAGAGGATAGATCTCATCCCTGAAAAGAATAAAAGTCTTGGATCAAGTAAAAGGAAAAGTGAAGAAGTCTAGAAAGAAATCAAGAAGTCTAGAGGGCGAAGAAAAAAGGGACAGGGATCAAGAAAACTTTGCTAAAGAAATTTCACCAAAGAAGAACATGATGGAAGGACCCAAAGTCAAAGACTTATTTGCTAGGAACTCTTAGGGACTCTATCCCTTGCATATCCTTCTACTATCCCTCAAGCTTGGAAGGAGCCACCAATTTCCAAAGATAAGTATCTTACTCATTGTATTGTCTTTTATATTTTGTTTCCCTTACTTATCTAAGTTTGTTTATAGATACTAATTACATTTCTAATCATATTTTTGTTTAGAAAAGACTAGTTGAATACTCAAGGAACGTGGAAGAAGGTTTCACAAGACAAAGCATTGGAATTACAAGGTTTGTTAAGAAACAAAGGTATGCCTTAAACTATAAGTTTTTTCTCTCTTCATACTTATTCTTGATAAACTATTACTAACATCATTGTGTCTAGCCTTTTTGAATCTTAAAGATTCTTGATTGGGTGATTCATCATTAGATAAATCTACCTTCCTCTTATCTTTGATTACTCTTGTGGAACCTAGAAAGGTCATTGTGAAAAACCCTAACTTAAGGGTATGTCGATTATTTTGTGTGAAACCCTAGCCTACTTAGGGTTATTGCTGAAGTCTAGAAAAAATTCTTGATGCTTTAATGATATCGTGTTTGGGGTTTTGGTATGGTTATGAAAACCCTAACTTTTTAGGGCTGAATTGTAATGTTTGAAATCCTGAACATTTGAAGTATTGGTAATTTAGGGTTTGTTATGTTTTGTATTGAAACCCTAGATCATTAGGGTTTGGTAGGATGTATAAGCAATACCCTCATGTTGTCCTAGAAATGAAACCCTTGGCATGTGTGTGTTTGCCTGATCAAACCCTAGTCTGATCAAGTTTGCTATATGTCTAACTCTTATTGATATTTGTGTAGTTGTGTTTGACTAACACATGTTATGATATGCTTATGCATGGTGATGGAATCCTAGATGTATGAGATGACCTAATTATTGATGGTCATGATTCCTAAGTTTTGGAACTAAACCCTAGTCGAAGTTTGATTCTCTAGGATGATAGTGTTTGTAAAATCTAGCGTTTTGTAACTAAACCTTGGTAGAAGTCCAAATCTCTAATATATGATGACTATGTGATAATTTGAGATTTGTGTAATATTGTTGAAATCTAAGTACTAGTTATGGCTGATGTTTGATTGTTTGAGAAAATCTAGGGTTTGCAACAAACTCTAGTGGAAGCTACTCATGTTGTTACGTTGAATTGAGCTATGATTAGTTTTGGTTGTTAAAATCTCATGTACGAAATCTAGGGTTTGTATGAAATCCTAGTAGGAAATCTAACATATGAATTCTGAAAGTTGTTAGATACATTATAGATTTATGTTTGTTTGTATTGTTTCTAGGGTTTGTAATATATTGTAGTAGGGTATGTCATACCTCTGGAAGGAACATTGAAACCCTAGATGTAATGATGGTTGTTATGAAATGCTCAAAGTCTTTATGGTAGTCTAGGGTTTATGACGAAAACCCTAGCAAGAAGTTGAAGAGTATGTGTCTATTGTTTGTAATTAAGTTTGGGTATATGTTATATACTATTGAATTCTTCCGTGATTTTGACATGGTTAACTTCATGCTTCTATAGATTTGGTTGAAATTGTTATCTAAGTTGTGAAGTTACATAATCTTCAAGACGGTGAAGATGTTCGTAAAGTAAAGTTGATGTGATAAGCAAGATGTGAATGATGATGTGAATGATAACTCTGAAGAGAAGGATGGAAGCCATGAAAGATTCTCTGATGTCGTAGAAAATAAGTTGAGACCCCTGAGTTGAGAGGGAGCCTGGATGAAATTTGATCTCCCTAGGTTAAGAGGGAGATTGGGTGTATTTGAAGGGTTGCTAAGATTAAAAAAAAACAAAAGCAAAAAGAATAGGATCGATGTGTGTAATATGTTGTTCCATGAAAGGTAGGAAAGGAAGTTGTATGGTTGAGGAATCTTTTACCAAGATTCATTTGGAAAGCTCTAAGTCCTATTGTAGAAAGTTGATAAGCAACATCAAGTTGTCTGGAAGACCCTGAAGGTTTGTATTTATTTATGTACATTTAATACTTTGTTACTAATTGGGATTGTGTTTGTACAGGTAAATCTATTGGAAGTTTGATAGCATGTTTTTACATGCCTATTATTGTCTATCAGTTTGTTTGGAGAGATTTGTTGCCGATCTACTTGATCTGGGAGGATTTGTTACCGATTGTGATAATATAGAAGTTGAGGCTTTGTAAGTGAGAAATTTCCTGGGAGGACATATGGCCAACACTTTGTGTTGATGTCTAGTTCTCGAAGTAGGGAGGGTGGTGTTGGTCATGGAGCTCTGACCTCAGGTACACACCTAGATCCCTGCGTTGATGGTTAGTAAGTAATCCTGATGGTACTTAGAGAGGCTGAAAGCTTCAGTCCATCTTAGTCCCACTTGGATAGATTTCCCTGGTTAAGAATCTACTCCGTGGCATTGCGGTGCCTAAACTATTGAGAGACCTTTGATAGATTGCCCTGGTCACGAATCTAGTCCATGGCATTGTGGTGCCTAAACTCTTCATAGTTCATATAGTTTGAGATATTCTGTATGAATACCTCCCTAATTAAGAGGGAGTGTTGAAAAATATAACTAGGTTCGATCGTCATAAAATGTATTTGTCAAAAGAATTTTATTATTTTTACAATGACTTATTAAAGCATGGGTTTCATGCTTGGGTCATCATTTTATTAGTCAAAGTCCCCATTGTGGACTCCTAGGATTAATAAAGAGTCATTAGATTCATTGTATATTTTATGAGACCCTTCTTGGGCTTTCGAACGATGTAAAAAGAATTATTTTTTTGTCAAAAATGAATTATGTAACCTCCACACCAAGTCAGCCTCAAGAAGATCAAGTCGGCCTCAAGAAAAGAAATTCAACCTCATTGGAAGGCTATATATACAAGGCAGTTCAACTTCATTTGGCACATCCATCTCTCTCACACATAGTTCGATATCTGAAGTTGGAAGTTGGAAGTTGGCAAAAGTGTGAAGGTGAAGAAGGAGGCTAAAAGGAGCGCAAGTTTGCACAATAAGGAAGGGCATGACAAAATTGAGTTTTAGTATCTTTCTCTCTCTCTCTCTCATTCTCTCTCTCATGTGGGCTAGTTTAGGAGATCGAAGTATCCTTGTCAAAGTTGAAGCTGTTGCTAATGCCAGAAGCTGCCAAGTCGAAGTTCTTGCATATGCTAGAAGATGCCAAGTCAAAGCTATTGTTGATGCCAGAAGCTACCAAGTTGAAGTTGTTGTTGATGCTATAAGCTTCCAAGTCGAATTTGCTAGGGTCGAAGTGTTGCTGCTACTAGGTCGAAGGTTGTATCAAATAAGGAGAGGTTTGCTTGGTGCGGAGGAGGCCTTTGTCTAGGTTGAAGAGTCTCAAAGAAAACTATTGAAGGAAGATATTTTTTACTGGGTTTTCCCCGAGATAGGGGTTTTTCCATAGCAGAGTGCCTACATCTTGTGTCTTGTGTTTTTGTGATCTTCATGCACACATAATTTGGTAATTTCTTGATGAAAGATAATATAGAAAATAAGTAAAGAATCCAACATAATTCACAAGTAATTATCAAGAACGAGAAATCTAACCCTAATCCTACTAGCATTGATTTCTCAACATGGTTCACCCCTTGGACTGGATAGGCAGTGTGTTGGTCATGCATTTATGACGGTTGCATATACGTGTTCTCTATGCTTATGGTCTATGTGCTTGTTTTGAATGCATGGTGGTGGTCATGGTTGCAGTGGTGTCGCCATGTGCAAGTTGATGGTGTTGTTGTTGGATGTGTTTGTCATGAGTGTATGTCAGTTATGCATTGGTTATGCAAGTAAATGTTTATATGTTGTTATCCATACATTGATATGGTTGTAGTTGCCATGCATGAGGTCATGGTATGTGGTTGGTATAGTTAGGCATTGATAATTGGATAATGGTTAAACTGATGTTATATGTTGATGTGATTATTATTATACATGTATTGTTCTAATTTGGTTGATCGTGTAGATGGGATATCCTCCCCTGAACTATACTAAGGTATGTTGATTATGTTATGTTTTGGTTTTAGCTGACACGGTGTACTTGCAGAAAGAGATCAAAGATGACTAACAAGATGGTATTCTATAGTTCACGAGATTCTCCCTATGGGTCAGATGAGCAATGTGGTTGATCCAAACTTAAACAGGAACACTACAACTTACAGATATAATCATAAAAACAAAGATGCAATAGAAAAACACATCATTTCATTAATAGAAAAATATTGAACTATGCTTACAAACAGAATTGAAATAAGATAGCTCGGGTGATGGTAGCTTATCTCTAAGAAGAGATGTGGCTGCTACATACCTCTAAACTGAGTTACAATGAGGCTGAAGGGCCTTTTTATTATTGAATGATAAGAGAAAACCCTAAACAACCAAAACCCTAACCCAACGAGATGTAACACCAAGAGTTTATGGGCCCCGTTGGGGTTAGCTGGGCAGCCAAATTCCCGGGGTTGTAACTTGGCCATATTATCTCCATTTGACGTGTATGATGCTTCGCTGGAAATATCTCTCCGATGAATACAACTACTGACGTGATTTCCATAACAATATTTAAAGGATTTATTCCAAAAAAACGTCGTTTAGGCCCTCAAAACGGCTCCGAAAGTTCACGACCCAAAAAACTGCAAAAAATAGTAAGCTATGCTACAACTAAGGAAACTGAAAAACTGAAAGAAACAATGGTGAGGGCCCAAGTGGAATAGGCGGGTGGCCACCAATATCCACTTGGATCAGTCCTCCCCCCTTAGGAAGCAATGGTCCCCATTGCGTTGAGTTCCTCCATGATATGAGGAAACTTCTGTCGAACTTGGTCCCTAGTGAGCCATTGGCCTTGGTGAAGGAGTTGGCATGCTTTGACAACTCGATATAGATGTATCCTCTATTTCTGAGTGTTCTTGATCTGTGTGTACATTATTTGATCAGTTGTGGCATGTCCCATGCAATCCGGGTTGATCTCTATTGGTGTGAGTTGGTCTGCAATGTCAGATATGTCCAAAAATGGTGAAAAGTATGGTCGAAGGTGATCTAAATTGCACATTGGGTGTAGACCAAGGAACGGTGGGATGTTGATTTTGAAGGCATTACCACCGACAACCTTCGTGGTGGTGTATGGCCCATATCGGAGTGGGTGAAGCTTGTGGTGGGGTCCAACAAGGTGATCCTTCTACAAATGTAGCCAAACTTTGTCGCCCACCTGGAACTTGTGTGGCATGCGATGTTTATCATGGTGTTTCCTGTACTTAGCATTAGATCTATCCAATATATCATGGACTTGTTGGAGGATGTGTTGAGTGCACTCAATGAATCTGTCATCTCTTTTAGCTTTGGACTGCACGTGATCCAAATCTACTTGAGTGGCTGCAAATGGTATGGCCACATCAATTGGGCATAATGGATGAAATGTCAGCCCTACCTAAAAGGGGTTGTAGCCTGTTGAGCTGTGGAGAGCTCTGTTGTAGCTGTGTTGGACATAGGGGAGACTTTCATCCCATGTGCGTGGATGCTTTGAGTTGTACTTGCGCAAAATGTGTACGATCATCCTGTTGACAACCTCTATTTGGTCATCAGTTTGGGGATGGAAAGCCATGGCCTTAGTAAAATTTATATCCATCATCGACTAGAGACTTGACCAAAATGCACTTAGGAATCTACTATCTTGATCTTAGATAATGGACTGTGGGATCCCAAAGCGTACCCACACTCGCTCAAAGAAGAGCTTAGCAGTGGCATTTGCTGTGATACTCTTCTTGCAGGCCACCATGATGGCCTTACAGAATCTATCGACGACCACAAAAACACAATCGTTGCCGTGCTTAGTAGAAGGAAGGCTCAACATATAATCCATGGAGATAGATTCCCAAGGCCGACTAGGAGTAGGTTGAGGAGTATACAGGCCTTGCTTCTTGATGGTTGGTTTGGCAATGGCATAGGCGGTGCAGGATCTAATGTACTTCCCAACACCCTGATGAAGTTTTGGCCAATAAAATAACTTCTACAATACCGCCATTGTTTTCTCTACTTTGAAATGTCCAGTGACCCGACTGTAGTGCGCCTCCCAAATCATCTTGGCACACTCACTTTAAGGAACACAGATGTGCCCCAAGTGGCATAACAGTGCATCCTGAAGGTGAAAATTTGGAACTTGCTTCACTTCTAGGAGTGTCTGGTATATGTTGTCGAATTCTGGATCGCTCTTGTAAAGATGCGGCCACCCTGATGTCTCGTGCCCACAAGAGTCGTGCACAGTGATTAATGCCATAACTTGTGGTCGGCTGAGGCAATCAACAACATTATTGGTGTTGCTCTTCTTATACTTAATGTTCAAATGGAACTATTACAGATAGGTGGACCATTTTTTTATGGGGATCGTTTTGCAACTTCCCTTGTGTCTGTATGGAATTTAGAGGTCGGTCATCTGTGTGGATGACCGTTTCCTTCCTCATAATGTAATGCTTCCATTGACGGTAGGCTTGCATAATGGAATACATTTCTTTGTCGTAAGTGGGGTACTTTCATACTGTGTCTGAAAGTGTCTCACTGTGGTAAGCCACTGGATGCCCATGTTGAGTAAGAACCGCACCAATAGCATAGCTAGAGGAATATGTCTCAATCTCAAATGGTTGTTGCAGGTCTAGTAATGTGAGCACTGGTACAGAACAGAGGTGATTCTTCAACTTGGAGAACACTCGTTGTTGGGTTTCCAACCAAAAGAACTTTTCTTTCGCTCCACCCTTAGTGACTTGACTTAAAGGCCAAGCGATATGAGAGAACCCCAACATGAACTTGCGGTAGAAATTGACAAGATCCAAAAAGCCACGAACCTATGTTAGAGTGGTTGGGGTTGGCCAATCTTGAATGACTTGTATCTTGGATGGGTCCACATGTACACCCTGCTCATCAATGATGTACCCCAGATATTGAACATGGGTCAGGCCAAAGGTGCACTTCTCCAAGTTAGCACACATCTTGTGTTGTCGAAGGGTTTGAAGGACCTGTCAAATATGGTGGATGTGCCCTTCCCAACTCTGGTTGAAGACCAATATGTCATCTAAATACACCACCACAAATGAATCAGTGAAGGGTCACAAGATGTCATCCATCAGTCTCATGAAGGTTGCAAGGGCGTTCCTTAATCCGAACAACATGACCAACCATTTGAAAAGGCCCTCCTTGGATTTGAAGGCAGTATTCCACACATCAGAGTGTTCTATAGGAACCTGGTGATAACCTGACTCCATGTAAATATTACTAAAATATTTTTCCCCCTTGAGCTGGTCCAGAAGGTCATTAATTCGCGGGATTGGGTACCTATTCCAGACAATGTTCTTGTTCAACGCCCAATTTTCAATACAGAGTCTCCAGGTCCCATCCTTCTTCTGTACCAATACAACCAATTTTCAACAGGATGATGAGCTTGGCCTGATGTTCCCTTTCTATAGTAGTTCTTGAATCTGCCTCTTGATCTCATCTTCTCCAAAAAAGAGCGTCGATGGATCATTCAATTGGTCAGCGACGCACCTAGGGTCAGATCGATGGAGTGCTTGACCTAACAGTGCAGAGGTACCCTTGTGGGTGACGCAAAAATATCCTTGTACTCCTCCATGAACTTGTCCATCTGCAGCTGCTGTGTAGAGGAGCCCTTCCTAGAAGCCATGGCCACAACCTTCTTCTTGCCATGGGGGCAAATCATAAGAAAAACAAATTTCCTAGTTTTGGAAATGATCTTACTGCATTGCTTTGTAGTGATTAAAGAGATGGAGGTAGGCGGGACTACCTCCAGTTTCATGTACAACTTATTAGCCAAAGTAATAATCACAGAACGAGGTCTAGACTTATATACAACATGTTGTTTCCATGAGTATGGTTGTCCTAACAATACATCAGAAACTTCAAGAGGAGCAACATCACACAGTACCTCATCCGTGAAGGGCTTGATGCTGTAGGGAAGGCGACACTACTGGCTGACGCGAAGATCTTGTCATTGGTGAAGCCACTCGATGGTGTACGGTTGTGGATGTGTTGTAGTATTTAGGCCCAACAGCTTCATGACCTCTGTTGAAATGAGGTTCTTTTGGCTCCTGCTATCAACAATGAACTGCAGTGGAGAACCCTTCACCCACATATGTGAGTGGAAGAGGCGTTCTCCCTCCTCTAGATCTTTAGGCTCAATTTTCTAGATCTTTGTGGTGGCCATGGTGGCACTAGGCTTCACATCAATGATATGCTTCCCTTTGTCAGTCAAAAACCTGCATTTGATTCGGAAGCCTTCAGCTCAACCACCACTGACTGCTTGGCCTGACACTCACTTGTATTGTGAGTGGAGCTCCTTTTAACTCACACCATTTTCACATGTCCTTTTTCATCTTCGTGATGTTGTTCTTTGCTTGCGGCTTCGGTGGGTTGTCCTAGGTAACCCCGCCTTGGCTTATTCCTTTTGTTGTGTCGTTTAGGGGCGCATTTTCCTTGCTTTGGATTCGCAGATCCAAAGTCCTGCTTCTTCTGTTTAAACTTCTGCTCAATATTTACAGCGTACTGATACACCGTGCCAAGCGAGGAGATGTCCAAGAAATCCATCTCGTCCTGGATGTACTTGTGTAGGCAGTCGCGGTACTTAAGCACAACATGTCACTCATTATCCTTAATACCCAGCTTCATACAAAGGGTATGGAAAGTATTTGTGAACTCTGGCACATCTTGGTCCTTTCCCTGCCGTAGTGTGGTCCACTTTATGTATTTATCTTCATAGCTCATGACAAGGTAATATTGTTCCTTGATGGCATCTCGGAAAGAATTCCAAGTGGGTGCGGCTAAAAATAACGAGGGTTCACTCTTGTCCTTTTGTTCACAGTAGGTTTCCCACCAGTCCTTGATGTGTGGGGCAACTTTGAGAAGTGAAAAAGTAATATTTTCTAGATTGGAAAATTTATGAACTAAAAAATATCCTTCCAACAGATTTAACAATTTATCTACGACGCCTGCATCTATCAGGCCTTCAAATATGGAAATATCGAGGTTAACTTGTACCTTAAAAGGAGTAGCACCTCCAGAGTGGTTTCTAGATGAAGATGCATCGCCTCTGGGTAGCCGTCGAACACTCTGGGCAAAGTTATCCATCATCGCGTCCCTTTTTCGCTCGAGGGCTTCCTTGAGCAACATTTTGAAAGGATCTCCTGCCCCCTCGTCTTTCCTTTCTTCCACCATGGGAGGTGTTATGTGGAATTTTGCATCTATGGATAAACACAATTTCCTTAAGTGGGTAGCTACACTTGTAACAATAGATTTAAAGAGTTTAACTTTTTCCTATAGAAGATAAATAAGACAAGGGACCTACTTGTTATCTTTCACTTCCCTTTGTCTCCTTTGAATAGCTCCCTTCGCTCCTTCTTGAACTGAATCCGCTCGATAAGTACCTACAATCATAAACAGAGGACAACAAACCAATCAAAGCAAGAGATCTATCTACTGTAAGCAAATTGAATCGAAAGCATTTACACATATAATCATCATACATAAAGACAAAAATATGGGAAAAGGTGTAAACAACCTTATTAAGTAGAAGGAAGAGTTACAACCAAAGAAGTCCAATCCCATGTCACTCATCCAGCTTGAGTTCCATCCTTTATCACACCAAAATAACAACACTTCGGCAGCATAACAGTACTTTCTATAATCTCAAACCTCAAACCAACAATATCTCCTTACAAATTCTCAAAGTCCAACCCCTGATCACTATGATGAGTGCTCAATTTATAGGGAAATGGAGGTGGTTTTATCATAAATTGGGCATTGAATGGTTTTCCATTTTGGGAGTTAGTTTTCAGGGATGAGAGGATAGGAGGTTATTTGATTCATTCCCTATCCAATTTTGAGCTCATAGGAGAGGATAAGAGGTGGGAATCTTCTAGAATGGTCTAGAATGTAAGAATATTCCCAGAACCCTATGAAGATTTCGCTCAATCTCGCCCAGTGCAAGTCAAAGTGGGCCTAGGTGCTCTGCAGAGCAGGCTTGAATGGGCCTAAGTGCTCTACAGCGCAGCTACCCTTAACCAAGGTTGCACTAGTCCCTTAAGGAGTCATTTCAGGATGTCTTCAGGGCATGAAACTCTCAGGAATGATGGAATTCATTGTGATGACTTGTCTAGGGCATGTAGCAACTGAATTATGGTTTGATGAGCCCTAAAATTACTAACCTGAATGATGGGAGTGATGTTCCCAAATAGACCTGTAACAGGAGGTTGTCGGGTTTTTCGAGGCTGATCCTGTAATGGTTCAATAGATCGAGCCCTAACTCATTATACCCTGACCTTGTTAGGGACATGCAAAGAAAAACAGAGAAAGAACAGACCCCTCTGATAGCACTAATCTAAACTTAAACATGAATGCTACAACTTACAAATATAATCATAAACACAAAGATGCAGCAGAAAAACACGTCATTTCATTAATAGAAAAATATTGAACTATGCTTACAAACATAATGGAAATAAGATAGCTCGAGCGATGGTAGCTTATCTCTGAGAATATATGTGGAGGCTACATGCCTCTGAACTGAGTTACAATGAGGCTCAAGGGCCTTTTTATTATTGAACAATAAGAGAAAACCCTAACACGAGGAGATGTAACTGTTGGAAATAATACTAAGAGGGGGGGGTGAATCAGTATTATCAAGTCAAATAATCCTTTTCAAAAACCAAATTGTATACGCAACTTCAGTTAATTAAACCCGCGTATATATGCAACTATTCAGAGGTAAACCAGCGTACACAGAGCAAACTTTTAATTTACTTAGACTTTCAGATGATGTTTGTTAATCTGAGATGCAGCATCAAATAACCAGTAACCAGAGACAGTAAAATAGAGCAGAAGGACAATCACACACAAGAATACCAGATATAAGGTGGAAACCCAATGTGGGTGAAAACCACCTGCTGCAATTTGTCTCTATCTTTCTTTAAATTAGAAACTTATGTTTACAATGTATTGGTGCAGTCCTTTACCAGTACGCAGGCTGCAACCTGCAGAGAGCTACAACTCTCTCTCATTTTCCAGCTCTCCTGGAAGGGAGCTACAACCCCCTCAGCTCTTGTACTAGCCAAGATACTAGTACGTAGGTGCTGGCCTACAGAAGGCTACAACCTTCTCTTTCTTCCAGGGACCACGTTTCATCAATTTTTAGACTGGATCCATGAACATCAAACGATCATCAAGAAATTATTCATCAACCAAACTCCTTTTCACCAACTAGATCTAAACTTAAGTAGATACTTCTCTACGAACTGTACCCAAACACAGTACCAGAAACCACACAACAGAACCTAAACACAGCAGCAATAAGCAGAAACAGCTAGATCACAGCTTAGTGCATATACGCAATTTGAACAGTCTGCAACTTGCGTACATACACATCTGCGTATGGAACAACCTGTGTATACGTGCCTTTACGTCCCCTAAACTGCGTGTATACGCGCCTTCGCTTTACTGAACCTGCGTATAGATCTATAACACACTCTTCCAAATATTCAATCACTAATTAACCCAGATTATCAGACTTATAGATCAGATAAGCGCCACATCAAGCAGATCAAAATCATACAGAGATACTATCATTTAGGCTTAAAGATTATGACCCACGAATAGACCTTATCCTTCCTTTTGCGCTAAGGTTCCTCCTTCCTTCAGATCCAAATCTGCGTCACCATCTAATATACCAGCTCTAGCACTTTTTCAGATCTTCAATAATAATCCAGATGGTGATTTGTCACAATATCTCCTTCCTCTTTTATAGTCCTAGGCCTTCCCCAATACCATGGTCCAAAACCATAACATTTCAATACCATGAACCCAAAACTAGGGATCAACACATCTGACGAGACGCCATGGTCCAAAACATAGTTTCAAGTTCCAAGATCTAACTGCCATGGACCAAAAGAAT
Source organism: Pinus taeda (assembly GCA_000404065.3). Classification (NCBI taxonomy): domain Eukaryota; kingdom Viridiplantae; phylum Streptophyta; class Pinopsida; order Pinales; family Pinaceae; genus Pinus; species Pinus taeda. Next base: position 80,805 of record APFE030547199.1, read on the forward strand.
GATCCCCAACATATACGCGCTTTTGTAATGTATAACCCGTGTGTATACGCGCCTTCGTCTAGATGAACCTGCGTATATGTCTTTTTCTTCTTTCTGAGTGCCTGAATTGAGATCTGATACCAAAGAAGGTTGCCATCAAGGACAACGCCTGTGCCAAAGCTCCAAACCTGTGCCATAATGCCAACAATCTCCCACTTTGGACTTGATGGCAACACCAAGATCATTCTCCCCCTTTGTCATCAAGGGCAAAGGGTTGTGCTCCCCCTGAGTACATGCTGAAATTTCTTTTCTGCTGTGCTGACCATGCTCCCCCTGACTGCAAAAGGATGTTCTTTAAGAAGAACCAAGACTTGTGTAACAATACAAGACCTTCCTATCATCATAAGACTTAGTATATACATCCATCACCCAACCAAGTGGGGATCATCCATCCAACCGAGTGGAATACATCAGAAATTTACATATGATGACCAAATACATTACATCTTCATCCCAGGCATAGTGGGGAAACCAATATAGGCCGTTACATGACCTTGACATCATATAAGAAAGAGATACATGACATATATATGAATATTGAAGTCATCAACAACTGATAGCAGCAGCAACTGGCAATGATCATTCAGATCAGCAACCAAGATTTCCTTTTGTTTGCCTTTTTCCTTTGTTCTACTTGAAATCAACAACAGTTATGACCTTGAACCAAAAGCTTCTAAACTAATGCCAACAATGCATTATTAGAAGATTATTTGCTCCCCCTGAACCTGTGCCGGATGGTCTCTGTCATACCCCTATCAGAATATCTTCAGCCAGAGCCTGCTTCTTCTGATATCCATGAAGCCTTCATATACGCGACTTTCTCTGTACGACCGGCGTATGTACGTGGATACTCCTTATCCAACACGCGTACACCCAATTTTCTCTGAAGATTTAACAGCAAGATGATATATCCGCAACTCCCAGCTTCTGTCTGAGATATTCAAAATTCTCCCTGGGCAGTGGTTTGGTGAAAATGTCAGCAACTTGTTCCTTAGAAGGAACATACTCCAATTTGACCCTTTGTTCCAACACTTGTTCCCGAAGAAAGTGATACTTGATCGGTATATGCTTGGTCTTTGAATGCATGACAGGATTTTTTGAAATGCTGATTGCACTTGTATTATCACATAAGATGGGATAGGTGGTGTACAAGTGATTTGAAAATCCTGCAAGGTCTGCATCATCCAAAGGAGTTGAGTGCAGCAAGATGCAGCTGCCACATATTCTGCTTCAGCTGTAGATAAGGCAATCGAACTCTGTTTCTTGTTGAACCAGGATACTAATCTGGAGCCCATAAAGAATGCTCCACCACTTGTGCTCTTCCTGTCATCCACGCTTCCGGCCCAATCTGCATCTGTATAAGCGTGAAGTGTGAGATCTGTATCTCTAGGATACCATAGGCCATAGTTTTGAGTCCCTTGAAGATATTTGAAAATTCTCTTCACTGCTTGAAGATGAGTTTCCTTTGGATTTGCCTGAAATCTCCCAACTATTCCTACTGCATGCATGATGTCTGGTCGGGTACCTGTTAAATAAAGTAGACTTCCGATCATAGATCTGTAGGTTGGTTGATGTACTGCTGCTTATTCATCATTTGCACTGCTGCATCCTGTAACCATGGGGGTACATACTGGTTTCGCATCTTCCATGCCATATTTCTTCAGAATCTGCTTGAGGTACTTGGTTTGAGATAAGAAGATACCGCCTTCATTCTGTTGGATTTGCAATCCAAGAAAGTATGTCAGTTCTCCAAGAAAAGACATTTCGAATTCTTTTTGCATCACCAAGGCAAAGCTTTGACTCATAGCTTCTTCATTGCTCCCAAAGATAATGTCATCTACATACACAACAAGTATTAGCAATTTGTTATTTTCTATTTTTACATAAAGATTGCTATCTGCTGATCCTTTTGAAAAGCCTTGTTGATGAAGATATTTGTCCAACCGGTAGTACCAAGCCCTTGGAGCTTGGTTAAGACCATAGAGAGCCTTTTTCAGTCTGCATACAAGATTTGGATCATTCCCAAGGATGAAACCATCTGTGCTCAATGTACAACTCTTCTTCTAAGTCCCCATTTAGAAAGGGCCTGATTTCAACGTCCATTTGAAAGACTCTGAACTTTTGAAAGCTTGAGAGAGC
>APFE030547199.1:89176-130159 GCA_000404065.3 Pinus taeda
CGAGACGCCATGGTCCAAAACATAGGTTCAAGTTCCAAGATCTAACTGCCATGGACCAAAAGAATGATCACCAACATATACGCGCTTTTGTAAAGTATAACCCGCGTGTATACGCGCCTTCGTGTAGATGAACCTGCGTATATGTCTTTTTCTACTTTCTGAGTGCCTGAACTGAGATCTGTTACCAAAGAAGGTTGCCATCAAGGACAACACCTGTGCCATAGCTCCAAACCTGTGCCATAATGCCAACAGTAACACCAAGAGTTTATGGGCCCCGTTGGGGTTAGTTGGGCAGTTAACTTCCCGTGGTTGTAACTTGGTCATATTATCTCTATTTGACGTGTATGATACCTAGATGGAAAGATCTCTCTAAGGAATAAAACTATCAATGTGATTGCCATAGAAAAAAATGCATGATTTTTGCCAAAAAAACATCGTTTAGGGCCTCAAAACGGCTTCAGAAGTTCAGGACCCGAAAAGCTGCCAAAAATCATAAACTATGCTACAATTAAGGAAACTGAAAAACTCAAAGAAACAATGGTGAGGGTCCAAGTGGAATAGGCGGGTGGCCACCAATATCCACTTGGATCAGTGGTGTTGGGCATTCTTCTGACTTAGCAGACATGTTGAGAAGCCTAAAGGCAGATAATCAGGATCATTTAGGCACAGGAGAAACAAGTAGAAGTCAATGCATTAATCCTTCAAAGTTTGTCAGAATTGCAGAGACAAGGACCACTTTGGATTAGCCATGGGCAGGAGGACAATGAAAATGGGGCATATGGCAGTAGATCTCATGGTGGGTACAGGTCAGATAGGGATGACACAATCAAAGATGGCTGACTCTTGGATACTTCGGATAGGAGAAGTGATGGACACAGGTTCTATTCTAGTTCTGGTTCTGATCAAAACTATGATCATCATGGTTATCATCCTTACTAGAGGAGTGACAGGGGATATTTTCCAAATGAGTTCAAGAAAGAGAATCCACCTACCTTTGATGGAGATTTGAAGAAACCGGAGGATACAGAAGCATGGCTACTTGGGATGAAAAATTTCTTTGAGTTGCATGATTACACAGAGAATATGAAGGCCAAAATAACTATCTTCAGCCTCAAAGGTAAAGCAGACATCTGGTGGGAAGACATGAAGCGGGTGAGAGACATCATGATAGAAGACTTGAGTTGGCATGAATTCAAGAGACTTTTCAGGAAGAAGTACTTGTCAGAGAGGTATTGTGACAACAAAACCAAGGAATTCTATGAGCTAAAGATGGGATCGACGACAGATGAGGAGTATACGACTAAGTTTCTGGAGTTATTGAGGTATGTATCGTGTAGTAAGATGAGGACGCCAAAGTTCAAAGATTTGTTAGTGGATTTCCATTAGCATTTAGAAATTTGATTGAGTATGATGAGCCTTGGTCACTTGAGGAAGTTAATGGGAAATTGAAGCATTGTTATGAGTAGTTAAAGTGTAAGAAAAAATATCAACAAGGTTGGAAAGGGAAAGACAAATCTAAACGTAAATGGAAGTCGAAAATAACAAGGCCTCAGGATGCAGATGAGAAAGAAAATATTGCAGCTTACAAGAATTTTAATGGGTCACAACATGGAGGGAAACAAAATAAAGGTGATGGTACAGGACAGTTGCACTGTTGGACATGTGGTAAGGAGCATTGTAAGAGGGATTGTTCGCAGAATCAAGGTGGTAGGCCTCAAATTTACAGTGCATAGGAAGTGTAGACTGTTGGGGATGTTGGGAAAACATTCCACAAACTTATGCAACGCTGGATAAAAAACAAGCAGATCACTAGGCAATTGTTATTGAGATGGATGGTAAGCTTTATGGTCAAGTTGTTTCCATTTTGATTGACCCTGGATCTAATTATAGTTATGTTAGTCCTGATATAGTGGATAAGTATGGTTCGAATAAATAAGTACATGCAGAATCCTGGTTAGTGCAGTTAGCTACATGTACAAAGAAGAGAGTGTATCATTGGGTAAGAGTGTGTCCATTCGAGTCGAATGGTATGTCTACCTCAACCATTTGAATGTATTTCCATTGGTATCATATAGTATGCTTTTGGGTATGGACTAGTTGTATCTTCATAGGACCAAAGTGGATTTTGATGACAATGCCATTGAGTGTTTGGATGACAATGGAGAATCAAGGTTTGGAAGGTTAGAAGAAGGCAACATCGATTAGAATGGTGACAATATGCAGGTAAAGCACAGTCACAGAAAAGGGTGTGTGTTATTTGCAATGCATATTTCTAGTGATAAAGGTAAGGATGTTGAGGATGCAGAGGTATTGAGTAGGTACCCAATATTGCAACAATTTTAGGATGTGTTTCCAACGAAGATTTCAGAATTGTCACCTCATAGAGAAGTGGAATTTTCCATTGAGTTGGTAACAGGGGCAAAACTATCATCGAAGGCACCATACAAGATGAGCACACCAGAGTTAGTAGAGCTGAAGTTATAGTTGAATGAAATGCTTGACAAGGAATACATTAGGCCAAGTGTATCACCTTGGGGTGCACCTGTGTTGTTTATGAAGAAGAAGGATGGTACTCTCATGCTATTCATTAATTACATGCAGTTGAACAAGGTGACATTTAAGAACATGTATATGTTTCCGAGGATTTATGACTTGTTTTATCATTTGAAGGGAGAAACGGTGTTCTCAAAGATTGATCTGAGATCAGGATACCATCAGGTACACATCAAGGAAGAGGACATATACAAGATTTCTTTTAGGATCAGGTATGGGCATTATGAGTTTGTTGTAGTTCCATTTGGTTTGACTAATTCTCTAACTATGTTTATGTGCTTGACGAATAGTGTATTGTGTCCTTATCTGGACAAGTTTGTTATTGTATTCATTGATGACATCTTGATATATTCTAAAAATGAGGAAGAGCATGTCGAGCACTTAGCAACAGTGTTAAGATTACTGAGAGAACATCAGTTGTATGCCAAGCTTAGCAAATGCAATTTATTTTAGACAGAGGTACATTAATCGGGACATGTTGTTTCCAAGGAAGGCATACATTGGATCCAGAGAAGATAAGGGTTATCATGGAGTGGGCAACTCCTAGAAATGTGGATGAGGTAAGATCATTTATGGGGCTAGAAAGTTATTATAGGAGGTTCATTAGGAACTTCTCTCACATTGCATATCCTATTACGTTACTATAGAGGCGAGAGGTAAGAAATTTGAATGGAAAAAGGAATGTGCAACCATTTTTGAGCAATTGAAGCAATTGTTGACAAATGTTGTAGTGTTAAAGATTGCAGATCTGGATAAAGAGTTTGTGTTGTGTATAGATGCTTGCAAGAGAGGACTTGGTAGAGTCATGATGTAGGAAGGACAAGTAATGTGCTATGAGTCATGGAAGATGAATGAGCATGAGAAGAATTATCTGACACATGATCTTGAGCTGGCAGCGATCATCCATGCATCGAAGATGTGGAGGCACTATCTTCTTGGCAAGAGGTTTGTATTGATGAGCGATCACAATGGATTGTGGTATCTATTTGACCAACAGAATTTGAATGCCAACAATCTATATGGTTGGTCAAGATTAGTGAGTTTGACTTTAAGATTAGGTACATCAAGGGTAAGGAGAATGGGGTTGCAGATGCTCTTAGCAGGAGAGTACATGTGAATCGCATAACAACTATGAATTCTTATAGGATAGACTTACATGATCAGATCTTACAGGCAGGACAACAAGATGGCAGGTACATGGAGCTTATGCACAGGTTATAGTAGGGTACAGGTGATCAGGATGTGGAGTATCGTCTTAAAGTAGATGGCTTGGTTAGATTGAGGGACATGATATATGTGCCAAATCACAGTGAGCTCAAGAATACTATCTTGCGAGAGTTTCATGCAAAACCATATTCAAGTCATCCAAGATACCAAAATACATTGACATCAGTGAAGAAGTTTTATCATTGGCCGAATTTGAAGAAGGACATGGTAGAGTTTGTGGCTAAATGTTTGGATTGTCAGTAGGTGAAAGCCAAATGTAAGAATACAGGTGGACTATTACAACCAATTGCGATTCCAGAGTGGAAGTGGCAGGTCATTTCCATGGACTTCATCACAGGTTTGTCGAGGACATCTAGACAAAATAATTCCATCATGGTTGTTGTGGACGGGTTGACTAATGTAGTACACTTCATTCCAATGAAGTATTCTTATTCAACTAGTGATGTGGCATAGGTATTCATCAGAGATGTAGTGAGGATGCATGGTGTTTTGTTGAAAAAAGCAACAAGAAATGCTAAAAATAGCATCAAGAAAATCCTAATTTAATTTTTCCTTGAGTTAAATTAGGAATTAAATTATAATTCTAATTCTCATAGCAACTTGTAATAGTTAACTAAGTTAAGTTGAATTAGTTATTTGAGTAAATTTGAGTTGGGAGTTTATCTAGAGTCATGTAGAGTGATCCCTAAATTTTAGGGGCCCAGGTTGAGTTCTGATTGAGTTATAATTATTTAATTCAATTTAACTAAGTTAAATTCAGTTAAACTAGTTCCAACTAATGGAGGAACTAGTGAGAGGTAAAGTGAATTAAATTGGATTTAATTCACATGCAGTGATCAATCAGATAACTTCTAATTCACTCATAAATAACTCATGCATGTCAGTTATGAGAAAGACCTAGTTGATATTAGAGTTCAGGGGCAATGTACTATCAGTTGTAAAATCATCTAAATTAAACTGATGGTGCATGCAATTGGAGGAAGGCCTATGGATGGATTGCATAGTTATGAGTGAGGAATTTCCCAATTAAATGTGGGATAATTCCCAAGGAACAACGTAAGGAAGTAGGAGCTTGGCAGGCAACAAATTTGGTTAAGTATTTACTTGCGCTGGTTTGTCAAGCAGTGAGATAGATTGTACTTATGCAAAGATTATTTGGGTTGAACAAGCATTATATTTTCTTCTCAAATTTTCTAGTTAATGTAATATACAGATAACAGGGGTTTTTAGCTTAGTCTTTCTCCAACAAATTATTGTGTTATGTGTGATTGAAATTCTTCCTTTTTTGCTTCGTGATTTCATTGATCAAATTTTATTTATTTTTTTATTTATTTTTTTTTTTTTTTTTTTGCTAATGAGAAGAGTAGATTCAAGTCAATTGTTTTAGCATATCACAATCTGCAGTTTGAATCTACAATAAAAATATATGTGGCATCAAAGCTGAAATCACTATAGAAGAGAAGAATATGAGTTTGTTTTACAGGAGAAATCGAATTTGCAATATCATATTTCAGAGCCAACAGAATGTCGTTCTACAGATTGAGATTTGAATATGCCCTTGACGGTAGTTTGAACTATATTGCTTGGAAGGACATGATGGAGGCAGTGTTGTAAGATAATGAGATGAGGGAATTCATAGATCATGATATCCCAAACCCTCCAAGATTTGATGCTAAAGATATGGCAGAGTGGAGAAAGTGTGTGGCAAAGGCGAGAAGAATTATCCTAGGAGTTCGAGATCATATTGTATCAAACCTCCACGGTAAGGAAACTCCATTTGCAATGTGGAAGGCCTTGACAAACCTATTTCAAAATAGAAATGACCACAAGAAGATGGCACTAAAGGACAAGCTCAGAAAGATCAAGATGGAGAAGGGCAATACAATACCGAAGTACTTGACCAAGTTCGGCGTTACTATTGTGGTAGAAGATATGCTGAGCCTAGCACTTCTAGGACTTCCCAAGAGATGACACAGCTACCAGGACTCAGTTAATGGGAGGGCGAAGCTACCAGAGTGGGAGTGATTGTAGTCCAACTTGGTACAGGAAGAGATTCGACGAAACAACAGAAATGGGACCTCATCTAAAGAAGTAGAAGAGGACTTTGCATTATTCAGCAAAGAAAAGAAAGCCAAGGGAAAGAAGTCCCAAGGTGAGGAGGGCATGAAGAAGAAGGGCTTGTCGAACATCATGTGTTTTCACTATCATGAGTTTGGGCACTATGCCACGAAATGCCCACAGAAGAAAGCAAGCAAGAAGGAGCTTGTAGTAGCAGCAGTAGGTGAAGCTCTAGCTTCATAATTCAAACTTTTCACTCTCATTACATGCATGGAAAGCACTATAATGGGAAGCATGTGGTATTTCGACAGCGATGCCCTGTTCGATATTACAGGGAATAGAGATCTCTTCAGTGACTTGGAGGAGAAAGACATCAAGCAGAACATAGAGTTTGGAGATGATGGGAGGTATAGCGCGACCGACATCGGTACCATTACTTTTCAGAGGGAGTTTGGCTCCCCTCTCAGTCTCACAGATGTGATGTATGTTCCAAGACTAAAGAAGAATCTTGTTTTTGTCACTGTATTGGAAGACTGTGGCTACGATGTGATTTTCAACAAATGAAAGGTTTTCCTTAGACACATCGCCACGGGACAGGTGAAACAGATCGATGTGCGAGTCAAGAACCTGTATGCACTTGAGGTACACGATGCATGCAAAGCCTTGGCGAGAAAGGAAAAGGTTAGAGACTTGGTTTTTGAGAGGGAGCATGAATTACCTCTCAACATGCAACCTTAGAAGCAACCTCAACAAGTTGTGGAGCAGCGACAATTGGAGAAGCAGAGAGGAGACCAAGTGGAGACATACACTCAAGCAGAGACCTCCAGTAGGGGTAAACTTCGAGCCAAGTGGGAATAAGGAGCACATGCAACCATACCTCCGGGTTTTAGGTGGGGCAATATGAAACCTTAGTCTAAGAGTTTAAGAAATTAGGCAAGATCTATTGAGGTGTTTTTATTTCATGGATCATTACCTTGCTATGGGGACCCACAGTATTTAGTACCAGGAGGATCAGTGTCAGTTAGATACTGAGGAGTGCAGAGAAGAGTTGACAACAGAGCAGGATGCTCAGTAGCAGAGTCAGCAACAACACAAGTTTCCTAGTAGACAACTGCAGACACAATTGATTTAGTTTATTTGTTTGGATGTTTTTTTTGGGTTGCAAATGTTGCAGTAACAACAACGACAATGACAAGAGTTGCATGCACAGCATTCCAAAGGTACCAGATCAGGATAGAGTTGAATTCCTTTCTTTTTGAGAGGGAGTGTTGAAAATAATAACAAGAAATGTTAAAAATAACATTAAAAACAATCCTAATATAATTTGTCCTTGAATTAAATTGTAATTGTAATTCTCATTACAACTTGTAATAGTTAACTAAGTTAATTTGACTTAGTTGGCTCAGCAAATTTGTGTTGGGAGTTTATCTAGAGTCATGGTTGAGTTCTGATTGAGTTGTAATTATTTAATTCAGTTAAACTAGTTCTAACTAATGGAGGAACTAGTGAGAGCTCAAGTGAATTAAATCAGATTTAATTCACATGCAGTGATCAATCAAATAACTGATAATTCGCTTATAAATAACTCATGCATGTCAATTCCAAGAAAGACCTAGTGGAGATTAGAGTTCAGGGACAATGTACTATCAATTGTAAAATCATCTAAATTAAATTGATGGTGCATGCAATCAAAGGAAGGCCTATGGATGGATTGTGCAGTTATGAGTGAGGAATTTCCCAAATGAATATGGGCTAATTCCCAAGGGAACAACGCAAGGAAGTAGGAACTTGATAGGCGACAAATTTGGCTAAGTGTTGGCTTGAGCTGGTTTTTGAAGCAGTGAGATAGATTATACTTGCGCAAAGATTGTCTGGGTTGAAAAAGCATTGTATTTTCTTCTCAGATCTTCTAGTTAATGCAATATACAGATAGCAAGGGTTTTTAGCTGAGGCTTTCCCCATAAAATTATTGTGTTATGTGTGATTGAAATTCTTCCTTTTCTGCTTCGTGATTTCATTGATCAATTATTATTTTTTTCGCTGATGAGTAGAGTAGATTCAAGTCAATCGTTTTAGCGCATCACAATCTGCAATTTGAATCTACAATAAAATTCTACATGTTCCAAGAAATATTGTGTAAAACAGGGATGCTAAGTTTACTTCCAAGTTTTGAAAGGAGTTGTTTGCAAGTTTGGAGATAGAGTTGGCCTTCAGCACAACTTATCATCTGCAGACAAATGGACATACATAGAGGGTTAATACAATATTTGAGGACATGTTGAGGATGTATGTGATGCATCAACAAAGGAGATGGGAGGAGTACCTTCCGTTGGTTGAGTTTGCTTACAATAATGGTTATTAGGAGTCACTGAAGATGAGTTCGTTCGAGGCATTGTATGGGCAGAGTTATAATACTCCCATCAGTTGGAGTGATCCAGTGAACAAGTTATTGATATGACCGAACATGTTGGGAGAGATGGAGCAGGAAATGCAAGTAATCAAGAAGAATCCAAAGGCATCATAGGACAGGAAAAAAATTATGCATATCAGAATAGGTTGTTTAAGGAGTTTCAGGTTGGGGAACAGGTGTACTTGTGCATCAAGCCCAAGAAGAGCTCCTTGAGGATTGGATCATGTGCCAAGCTGGCACCTCGGTTTTGTGGACCTTTCAAGATTTTTGAAAGGGATGGACTAGTAGCCTATCGACTTACACTGCCTCCGACAGTGAAAGTCCGTGATGTTTTTCATATGTCATTGCTTAAGAAGTATGTTAAGGATGTTGATCATGTGATTGATTGGTTTGTATTGTAGGTGGACCCAGATGGAGAATTCTAGCTGGAACCTCAGTGTATATTGCAGAAAAAGATGCTCATGCTCCGGAACCAAGCAATCAAGTAAGTTAAAGTGCAACGGAAGCACTTTGGGCCCGACGAAGCTACATGGATGATGTTAGATTAGATGCGGGCTATGTATCCTTCTCTATTCGTTGGTTGAGCAAATTTTTTTGGTATATGTTTTGGTGTGATGTTTTTGGTATATGTACATATGTATTGGATGTAAATATTGCCATGAACCATGTTATAAAGCTCCAATAAGTGGTATGGGTGTCATGTCGTCATGATTGTCATGTTGTTATGTTTTTCATGTTGGTTTGCTTCTTAGCAGGTTGATCATTGTAAACACTACATCGAGCTAAGTTATAAAGCTCCATGCGTAGTATGTTTTTCTTTCAGTAGTCTTGTTGGTTTTAGGTGTCATTAAACACTAAGCACGGTGTTCCCCCAAGGGGGAGGCTTCTCTAACAACCCTAGTCAAAATTCCATGTAATAAAGTTAATAAATGCATAATAATAACCAAGGTTTGATACACATATTCCAAGATGAGTGTTGGGCAAAACATCCTAGTGCGGGTGTTCATTTGGTTTGTTATGGCTAAGGAAACTAGCAAAGGATTTGGAAAGGCAAAGTGGCATTAATTGGCATTTTAGTTATGAAAATAATGGAAATTAGGAGAAAAGGAAGGTGAAAGGTCACATGTTGCATGTGAGGAGGAAAATGAAGGAAAATAATGGAAAATTGAAGAAAATAGAGGCCTCATTAACAAAAAGGATTTTGCGGATCAGTTGGTACCTTTTGTCGGTTCAGTTTTGGATCTCTCACTCTATTCTATCTCTCTCACACTCTTGGACACTTAAAGCATTATTGGAGCACTCTAGCATTGGATCAAGGAAAGAAAAGGAAGACCAAGAAGGCAAAGATCAAGCAATGAAGAGCAGGATCAAGCAACTACAACATGATTATTTGTAGGTATCTATTTACATGTGTGATTTCCTTGCTAGTTTTGGCATGCATGGTACATGCATGTGTGTGTTTGATTCTCTTGCTATTATTGGCATGGGTTTTCCCAGGTGTGACAATGTTCTTTAGCTTTGCCTTGCCATTTTTGGATAGCCATAGTATGATGGCTTCTCTTGTATTTGGTTGAGCTGGGTTGCTGGATGGTTTCGAAGCCAAGAGAGGTGGTCTCTGAAAGAAAAAACACAAGTCCTAGGAATCCTTGGACCAGAGAAGGTGGGATTGTAGTAAAGCCAAATTTTGTGTGCTTTGGTGGGCCTAGGAATCCTAGACCGGTGAATGGCGGGATATATGGTAAAGCCTAGAGGTGTGTGCCCTTGATCAAGCCTAGGAATCATTAGCAGGCGAATGGTGGGAGATATGGTAACTCCTGGAGGGTGAAGTCTTGATTAGGCCTAGGAATCCTCGACCATTGTATGGCAGGATATACAGTAAAGCCTAGAGACTAGGAGACAAGAAAATTCCTCACGTATAAATGGAGAAATCCGTAGGCATCCATGCTTGTTTAGGGGCTAGTTGATCTGGTGGGGAGTGTGGTAAAGCTTTAGGAAACTTGGTTTGGTTTGGTTTTGAGTCCCACATTTATGCTTGGAATATGGCACGAGGGTGATTAGCTGAAATAAAGATTTGGTTCAGCTAATCTATGGTCAGGTGGTTTGTGGAAGTCCCAAACCTAGTTGGCTTTTTCATTCATTAATAAGAGCTCTTTCTCCTTGGTATTTCACGTGTAAATGTACTGGCTTATATGTGATTCTTATGGTTGTTATATCCTTGTTATTTATGTTAGTGATATGATGGTTATGAGTATGCTTTATGACAAACTTGATGTATGACTCTCATCATGTTTTGAATTGCAAATGTATGTACAATGAATACATGACCTAATAGATGATAATGCATTTCTTGTGATATGGCGACAATGCTTCTTTATGAATCTCAGATAAGTATGAAACCCCTATGTTTAGATTTGCGGTTATGACTTGTAGATGGCATATTTATGACATGTTTGACGAAATTCCTATCATGGATAGTAGGGGTCTAGTCAAGTCATTGATCAAGTGTTTGCATTAGTACCTTTGCTTCAATGTCATTTATCATTTTTGGAAGTTTCATGAAGTTCTGGGCAGTGGCCCGAGTCTTGGCCCTGAAAAGGTGGCGCAAAATCTGGGGTCGTTGGCTCAGAACTAGTTGAAAAAGTCCATAGTCGCTGGCATGCCTTGTCGTGGGAGCAATCAGAAGGCCTTATTCACATGCATGGCTTGTCATGGGAGTGGCTAGGGGTCCAGATCAGTGAAATGTCAGGTTGTCTTAGGGGTTGGTTGGCTCCTAAAGGTTCTGTAGCATGTGTGGAAGGTCATATTGGTTTGGTTTTGTCGATTCCATTGCCTTAATTGTAAATGGGGAGTTGAATCACATCATAGTAGCTTCTTGTCACATGTTTACCCTAGGGGACCGGTTAACTTGCGTAAATGTGGGAGGAGGGTGTTACATACATAAGCATGTAAAATTTAGCCGTGCAAAAATGATATCCATTTCTTATAGATCAATTATAAATGGATGCTCCTCTTTGGGTTTCTTGTTCTTGATGAAATCTTCCTTGGATAGGTCAAATTCTTCATGGGCCACCTCTTGGACTATTGATACTTGACTAAATATCTCATCCACTGCCTCTTTCTTAGTTAGTGCTAGCACAACTCCCTTGCAATGATTTGGATGAAGTTGTGGACATGGCTTCCATCACTTGTAAGCCTAATGATCAATCATCTTACAATAAGTGTAATAGTTTTTTCCCATGTTCTTAGACAATAAACCTTTCTATCCATTATCCCCACATTGAATGGAGGGTTAGCTATAAGTGCATTTTATACGCCTTACACAATAAATCAAGAAAAGAGAATCACTGCCATAAGTTGGGAATGAGCACTATGGCTACAAATTAGTGGTCCCTAGTGCTTAAACAACCCTAAGAACTAAGTAAGGAAGCTATAGGTGTGATCAACCATCCAGAGCATTAATCAAAATGTCCTAATTGCACCAAATATCACTAATTGAGAGATGAAACTATAACAAATAATCAAGCACGGTATAGGCATTGTAGATATCATGGTGTATTGGTATTTCTCCTGGACATCACCATATTCGAAGAGTACAAATTCATACACATATATTAGTAATTACAATACTCCAATAAATCATATCATTGAATAGAGTAAGACGTATAGCATTGTAGATATGATTTTTATACTAACAAACAAGTTAATTAACACATTGATCCTATAGCATGTGAGACACGAGCACAAGCAATTTCTTGTGCCCAACAAATAGAGCTCAAGGTAGAAATGTGATATTGGATATGGGATCTTGCTGATATGTGTAATTAAATAGTTCAAAGCCATTAATATAAACCTAACAAAGCAACTAGATGGTGAGCAAAACAACAAGCATAACAACCATAGAATAAAGTGTTCAGTCATGTGCCATAACAATAAGAGATTTACGCTGGAAACCTAAATGAAAAAACAAGGCTTTAGGGGATTTTTATTAAAAGGAATTCATTAAAAAAGAGTGAGCTTTGCATAAAGAAATTCACTAGTATAACAAATTTATAACCGGATTGAAATAAACAACAATCTTTACTCATGCATTGCTAAGCACAATATTTCCCTTGTCTGATCTTTGAGTTGACTACATCTTAGATGTCTCCTCACCATAACTACCCTTCTTGTTTTCCTCTTAATCTCTTATCTCTTCTCTTCCTATTGAAAATGGCAACAAGAAATGCTAAAAATAGAAATGTTATAAATAGCATTTCAGGTACCAGTGTTGGATATAGAAACAAGGAATGATAAAATAAAAATGCTAAAAATAACATTGCTATAAATAGCATTTCAGGATACATTCCAATTTTAGTTAGTCCCTGAACTAAAATTGAGAATTAAAATTTGAATTTGAGCTCAGTAGCTGTTTGTAAAATAATTAATTAATTCATCTTGAGTTAATTAGTTGGAGAAAATCAAACATGAAGTCTTTGTGAAGACATGCAACAATTATCCCGTTGATTGAAGAAGTTATCCCTTAATTAAGGAGATAAGGATGAGTTGTATTTGATTTGTAATTAGTTAGCCCAGTTAACTGAGTTAAGTCCAGTTAAATTAGTTCCAAACAATTGGAGGAACTAATTGTGAGTTCAGTCAGTTAATGCATGCATGCATGCAACGAGTGTTCTCCAGATAACTGAATATTCTCTCATAAATAACTGATGCATGTCAGTTTAGAGAAAGACCCAGTTGAGTTTAAAGACAGGGACACTGTATTATCAGTTGGAGGATTTTTCCTATAAAGGAAACTCATCCATGCAGAAGGAATTATCTCCTTCAGGATTGCACAGTTATTTCAGAGGTCAGTGTTGTGTGTGAGGTGAATTCACAAAGGTGGCAGCTAGAGGACCCAGGAGAAACTGCGCAAGGAAATAGAAGGCTTGGAGGACTGAAGGAAGGCATATGTGTTGTCTATTCTGTCTATGAGCAGCAGTGAGGGGTTGTATTGAGAGTTGGATAACTTGTGAGCTAAAGCTTTGTGTAATCCTGAGATATTTCCACTTGTATGATAATACAGATAGCGGGGTTTTTAGCTAAGGCTTTCCCCAGAGTATTTTTCTGTGTTTCATGTGTGATTGAATCTTCTTCTCTGTTATATGTGTTTTGATTGATCTTGCTCAAAATCGATTAAGCTTCCACAAGTTTGATTGTAGAAGTCGATTAAGTATTTTGCTTTAGTACATTGCATAATCAGTTTAATCTACAATGAGAATCTACACTTCCATTGAATTCCCTTCTTCATCACAACCTTCATTTTTGATATTGCCTTGGAAGGCCAACCATTGCAATGGTTTGTTTCAACTTCCAAGTAAATTTTGGACAATTCCTCAAGTTCCCCGAAAAACAAATATAAAAAATATTACAAAGTTTACAAAAATATATTGGCGCAGATTCAATTCAAATTTTGAGTCCTTTGTCTAGCATTGTAATTAAAAAAAGAAGAAGCTCACAGTGGCATCATCAAGTACTTGCAAAAGTACCATCTACTAACTCAATGATGCTCTTATCATACTAGGAATGATACTATCCGTGACACAAAATGCCAAAATGGAAAGCAAATTTGTTATTGCTTCATTCTACATGGTTGGAAAATACTCTCAAATTAGACTTATATGCCTAATACAATCTTGTAACCTCCCTCTAGGAAAACTCCATTGATGAAGCACCTTCGAAGCCCCTAAAAACTCCATTTCCAACCATAAGTCATATAATTCATGCAATGCTAGGGAAAATCGAGGGGGCTTGTACATTGTCTTTATCATGATAGGAATCAAAGACATGGCATAGAGCATCAATTAAACTATTGTGGGCCCTCAAAATCATAGCAATTTTGTTAAAAGAAGAAGATCTAAGCATATTTTTGTTGAAGATCCAAGCAATGTCCTTGGTGGTGCTTCAATTTAGCTTAGGGAAGACAAACCCTCCTAGGGTTTGATCAATTCCTTCACATCCTTTTCCAATTCCTAAAGCAATGATCAAGCCCAAGCTTCTTCGTTTTCATATTCTTTGCTCAAGAGGCACTGATTTTCTTTGTGGAGATCTAGGCATGTAATTGAAGTCTCGCTGACAATAAGCCTTGACCATCATTAAAGGCTATTTTGGGGAGGAATAAGCCTTTGTTGTCAAACAAAAATTCCATACAACTCTCCCATTTTTAATGTATCATAGAAGCTTCTAGTGGCTTTACTCTTTCTTATGCACGTTGGGGTCACAATAGTAAACCTATATACTTCTTTATAATGATCTGGGTCATTTAATGATTAGGGTCATTTAAGAAACCATCAAGACTCTCCTACCGAACTGCTCCTTAATGTATTCAACTCACAAAAATCTTGTAATATATTAAATTGTGTAATATTTATATGATTTGGTCAACTAGACCATGAGAATTTGGATTTTCTTTTATTTTCCAAAAGAAATAAAGTGTTCAAAAGTCCTTTATTTTTCCCTTTTTCTCTAATTCCTTAAGTAGATCTTTAAAAAAGAAGCAAGGTGAGTGCATCCGCGAAAGGAAGGAGGGTGGGGGTTTCAACCCATGGACTTAATGTTGAAAATGTCATTGTATGTGGCCATGGTGAATGAGGTATTCATAGCCCATAGGCCCTGAAAATGTCGTCACGAGAGACTGCGGCATTAAAACGAGAACCAATGAGAGTTGGCTAATCGAAGCTAAAGACACTCTTAAAGGTATCACCATAGCCAAAACTTGTAAGACGAATGGACCGTGTAGGAATCTTTGATGATCCTCTAACCAGATGGGCGAACCAGTGTAACAAGCGTCCCATCGGAAAACATAAACTCAACGAAGAAAATATGATGATATCTTCCCTTATTATGCTCGCTTATGGGTCACAGCCTAAAGTTACCAATAAAGTCTTCAACAAAATGGCGCCACGGAATGTAAGATGTGACTTGCCATGTGAGCACTATCGGGGCTTGAAGAAGGGCCTATCCAACAAATCTACCCAGCAATCGAATCTAATTCGCGGAGAACAATAGTATAACTGTGAAATGATGGAATGTATGCGGTGTACAACGTGCAGTGAAAGAGATTCCATCCAGTAGGGGGCATTTAGGATTATCTTAAAATTCGTTACTCCTTTTGGCGGATGATGTTTAGATATACGTTTCCTGACTAGCATTCTGAAGTAGGCCAGACGATGCCATTTTAAATTAGAAGAAAAATCTAAACTACCCATTATTAATATTAATATTTTTCTGCCTTCCGGTTTCCAAATGTGGATAGACTGATTGATGGATGCCGAATAAAGCCCCTTTACCAGGCATCCCAAATGATTCCAAAGAAAAGGCGAAAACAAGACCATAATCTACATGACAGGAATGATGCCCAAAAGCATTTATATTTAACTTTTCCTGAATAATTCTGTATGCTGTTCAATTGTATGTATGTCAATCTGACATTACATAACAGTATGTAAAAGGTGCATTCAAGTATTAAATGGGTACAAAGGTCTGTGACTGGAGGTATCCATAAAGATAACAAATACCCACATGCAAAAAGCTGGTGCATATTGGGGCTGATGCACTGCATTCTTCTTCTTCTTCCACTATTAGTTATTGATGTTGTTGTTAGGCGTTGTCCCTGTCCTTCTTGTCGGTTTGTGTGTGTTGTCCTGTCTTGTTTACTGGTCTGAAATCTGAAAACGCACAGTGGATGAACTTGCTTTTGATGGTGATGGCGATAGCGATTGAATGCTCACTCATAGCGTTTTATAATCAGGCAGTGAAGTGGTGGTACAGATCATCTTCATTGGTTTGATCACACATTGCACAAACTTTGCAATTTTCACAGCTGAGATCATAGCGTGGCGTCTATAGCAAGTTTTGGGATTGTCTGACACTGGGGGTGTCTGTTAAAATCGCAAAACCTCTGCTGATTTTGGTCCGGGTATCACGAAAGATTTTGTTTACAGGGAATTAGATATATATGTAAGCGGAGGAAGAAGTATTGATATGGAGGGAAATCCCAAATTAGGGATATGCCACTGCAACAACCACAAGCTAAGGACAGGCCACAGGGCATAACATCAGAGTGAGGGAAGAAACTATCATATCAACCTCGGAAAGCTAGCTTCTAGATCCACAAGCCTCGAGTAATGACCCCCGACATAATCTCTGTTTCAAAATTGTAAGGTCTTTCATTATTTTTATTGTATTAGAAGTAGCAGCAGGAGAGATCCATGAGAGTATTGCCGTGGAACCATAACCAAGGGCTCCCGCTGGCGTCCTCAAAGCAGCAAAAGCAACAAAGGGAGTCCCGTAGGTGCTGCTCCTTCTTTTGTTCGTGGTGCGCCTCTACGGGACCAGACAGTTCGGCTTCGGCTTCCATAAAGGTGGAAGCTTGCCATCGTTCTTCCAACTGCCAAAGAATAGATGGGTCGTCCATGGCATCGGCATCGCCTGCTTCTTTGCCCATTTCGGACCCCGGGGGTATTTCCAGAGGCGAGGCGGCCAACGGCAATAATGCTGTTGTGAAGGTTTGCTTGAAGAGCAATTTGAAAAAGCCTCGTGCATCTGTGGGGGCTCATAATACCCACAGCCCAAATGGGAGTCCTAATAGGGTTAATACAGAGAATGATGCAGATGCCAAACCTAACAGGAAGAGGAAAGTGCAATGGACTGATGCCCATGGAAAGGAACTCGTCGAAATTAGAGAATTTGAGATGAGGTAAATAATCTACTTCCTCACCCCAAAATTAAAAAGAGGGTTTTAAAATTCCTCCCCTCCCTTTCCGAAGTTATCTCCTGCTATTTTTAAAAATGAATATTTTAAAATGTTTTTTTATTTTGCTGGGAATCTCTCAGATAAAAAGTGGGTTTGTGATCTTTGTTCTGTGGAAGTTCTCTCCGCAATCCGTTTAGCTGAATTCCCATGTACACCCATTTCTGAAATCCGGCTTTTGCAACAATTTGCTCCATATGGTGTATTCTATATTCTGTTCAAACTTCAACTAATGACATGCCCGACAATACAAGTTTGGAAGCTTTGTAACAGCTTGATCCATACCTTTAGCTTCTGTGTTTGGATCGCATTCATCCGAAAATATAGAGATGTTCCTCGATGTTAAGTATATCAGCCTTCAGGGCTCTTCATTTGATCGTAAAATGATAAATCTCTTGGATGAAATACCCGTTACACTTTACCTGATTCAGTTATCGAGGGGTTAGCTTCATGGAATCCCTTATGACCGAGGATCTTTCGGTTTGTTATAGTGGCTCTTTAAATACTTAGTCCATGATTTATGTTTCTGTTGCTTTTTATGTCCCAAACTATTTAGTTGCTTAATGTTTCCTTGTCATTTGAATCACTGCAACAGCTAAGCTGTTTTGAAAACAACACCTTTGAACCCTTGTCCTGATTATGATCGTGGTGGCACTTTCCCTTTTATTTTATGATTTCCCTTTTCATTAAGTTCTTAAGTTCTTTCTTTCACGTTGGGATCATTGGATGGTGAATGCACTATCCTTTACAGCTTGGTTTGGATAATGATGCACGTTGTCTCCTTAGTATTTAGTATTTACTAAACATACTTGAATGCTCAGTTTCTTTGTTCTGTGTTTTTATCTTGGAACGGCCTTAAGTGCATGCTCATTTAGAACATCGTCTTTCAACAATGTGATCAAGATTTACAAGTATGGTTTGATTATTATCCATTTGTTAGGTTAACCTCTATATCCATTTTGTTTTTACGTTTTTGCTTTACCCAGGATTTGCCAAATGTGGGGCCAGGCCCTCTAACCAGTCTTTGATACTGACGTTTAAAATGCCAATAAGGGTTCTTTTATCTGTCAATAAGTTTGGGATCGAAGCTGTCATGCTCAATTTGAATCCTCCCATGGATTTACTGCTACAAAATCTCCAAGATGATTGTGTAGATATTGTAAGTTTGATATGCTATGTCTCATTGTTCTGGGAGCAAATGCCAAGTCACAAAACATCAACAAGATTGTGTCTTATTGGGCAGAGTTGATGAACAAAAGCCAACCTTGCCTCAAAGCTCTAATCACTTGATCAGTGTTACATACTAAGCTACTTTTTTGTTTGCTCAAATTAGGGTGTTTTGTTGGTTCTATTATTTGGTAAATATATTACTCAGGCAAGTGCTTTATCTATGGTGTGGTCATTCAAAGGTCTGGATGATACTATTTTTGTCTGGTAGATACATGATTTTTGAGTCCCCAGCTGTACCTGTCAACCATAAATTTGCAACTTGAGCTCAATGCTTTAATTGTTAATTCAAACTCGATATGCTCATATATGAGCCATTTGAATCAAATTTATCAAACCAAGGATGTACTGGTCTTCTTGTTTTTCCTGTTCATCAGTAGTTTAGAATCTAGATATATCAAAGCCTGAATTCCGAAGCACATTCATACCCATATAATGTAATAATATTCGATGCTTGATATACATCTGTGATTCTGTCCTATGACTAAAGCCTTTGGTTCTTTTCAACCGATCATTTACAAAGTAAGATTGGGAAAAATCTTTACAGCCCATATTTTTGAAAAGTTGAATGCACATCAATTTAAAAGAGGACGATATTACACAAAGGGTATTCTAATAGCTTCAGCTAATAGTCACTAATATTTTAGAAATCTGAGTCTATATGTAGATTTTTTTGTTCTAAATTTCAAACTAAAACATTTAGGAATCTTTTCTTTTGCTTTTTACTTTTCTTATTACAACTGGTGTGCCATACACTTCTTAATAACCATTGGAACCTAATCTATAAAAAATAAACATGGGTATCGAACTTTTCAAAAGGTCTGTCTTCAGGCATATGACGGGGAAATTATAATAAATTCAATATATATGAAAACTTATGTCTCACATAGACAGTGAAAATCTGCAAAAGATAATTGGAAAATTAGCCAGAACTTAAGACTTAAGAGACTGAATCCACAACTAGAGCTGTAGCTTGTAGGCCTATGATAGATCATAGAACAAATAACGAACAATGATTGGATTGAATCTCATTATTATGTGATTGTTCTTCTTTTTAACAAATGTGACTGCCTTCTTTTTGGCGCCCGTGCAATCCCCATCCTTGAG
This sequence comes from Pinus taeda, assembly GCA_000404065.3. Lineage (NCBI taxonomy): Eukaryota > Viridiplantae > Streptophyta > Pinopsida > Pinales > Pinaceae > Pinus > Pinus taeda. Next base: position 108,544 of record APFE030547199.1, read on the forward strand.
CATGTCAAGACTATGAATCTTCACCACTAACACAAGTGCATCCATGTCTAGATGGGGCTTTAAAGATGAATGAGAATGCTAAACAGAAAATTTCCTGGTCACTCTGCTTAGGATTCATGTTCATATTGCTTGTATGTTAATTTACCCTTTATTCCTATGGCAGAAAAAGGACATGACTCATTAACTTAAAATATAAAATTTGTAGTACAAAACAAGGTTGCGGGAGAGCGACCCCCCCTTGAATCCGCTCTCGGAGTGCGCTCCCTTAAAAAAAATTTGCGCTCCCTGTTTTTAAGGGAGCGATCGGGAGCGATTGCTCCTTGACGGCTCCCTTTTGCTCCAGGGGCGAAAATTTTAAGGAGGGAGATCACTCCCCGACCGCTTCCTCCTTAAAATTTTTGCTCCTGCCGGCCAAAAAACTGCGCGGTGAACATGCGATGGACGAGGAGGGAAGGGGAGGGGAGGGGAGGGGAAAACAAATAAAAGGCCCTCCTCCGCTCCCATTATTCACCTTTTGCAAAGTGAGATAGAAAGAGAGGAGGGCTTTTGGAATTGGAGGCTTGGAGGTTGAGTTGAGGAGGGAGATTGAGGGAGCTTGAGGAGCTTGGAAGGGAGATTGGAGCTTGGGATTGAAGACCAAAGAGGTAGGATCTACACTCTAATCGAGCATTAGTGTTTTTTATATGTTCATTGCTAAATGAAAATGTTCTCCTCTCTTTCCCATTCCCATTCCTACATTTTATTACAGACTCAAAACTTCAAACATCATGGCTATATGGCTTGGCATTCTCTTGTTGTTGGTTCCTTTTTTTGTTATTATGGTGTTGAAGAGTAGAAGAAGGACGATTGATCATGATGACGAGGATGAAGAAGTGGGTTTTAGTAGATTTGATGAAAACCTTGGAGAGGAGGAAGAGGAGAGTGGAGATGAGGGCACAAAAACCAAACCAGACCAAACCCCGTTGTGGAAATATGTTTCTAGGCCTGAAGGAGGGAAAGGGGGTGGAACCACTAAATTTACGTGCCTCCATTGCAAAAACACTTACATAGGTTCATAACTTCATACACTCGTGCCAAAAGACACCTCTGTGGGGAAAGGCCATGGGATGGAGATAAACAAATAGGAATCAGAGCTTGTTTAAGTGTGTCAGCAACACAAAGAGCCAAATACACAAGGGAAGAGGAGGAAGCCCAATACAAATCTAAAAGATCAAAGGGTGTCTTTGAACATAGGCAACAATCACATGCACAAAGAACTCCATCAACATCCTCCCATCGCAGTGGATATGGAGGCACAATAACAAACATCTCTTTAAGGCGTAGAACCATATCAGACATTGTTACACTTGATTGCATGAAAGGTAAAAGTGCGACTTTCATGACATGGTCGGATTTTCAGGGGTGATATATTGAATTGATGATACACACCTATTTTTTGCTTGGCGATCGGACATATTGTTTGGGCATGTGGATGATTATGGTTCTTTTTACTTCACCATGATGTTGATGCACACATCGATTTAGTGTATTATATGTCACGTTTCTTGTTTGCTCGACATGGTTACACTTGATATCATATGGATGTGATGGAAGAGTCCCTTTTTCTTGGAGAGTTTGAAGATTTATTGCTTGTAGGGTGAAGCAAGCAATATTGTGAAGGCATTGAAGGTTCACCTTGGCAACTCCACTTCAATTTGGCATGAGGTATGATTGTATTTTGCAGATTTTATGTTCATATTTCAAGATTTAAAGTTTGAGAAGCATGGAAGAATTAGAGCATTAGAATATTAATTATTATTTATTTTCCACTTGATTTCGTGAGCATTTCGGGGGCTATAAATGAAGGTTATGATTAAGATTTGCTTGATTCCATTGGATTATATTATGGATATCATAATCCAACTTTATCACATGTTGCATCTTCCAATAAGATCATGATAAAATCTCATATTGTTCAAGAAGATGTTTGGATGAGAGCTTTCTTTTGCATCTTTGAGGACAAGGCAAATGATTGGTCTTATGATCTTGGTAAGGAACCTATTTTTACATTTGCAGAGTTATTGTGAATATTCCTCAGATGTTGGGATCCTCATTATGAGGAGGAAGAATGTGAAAAAATTATATAAGATCTCATAGCAGCCTTACCCAAGGAAGAAGAAGAACCTCATGATTTCATTGAAGATTAAAAGCATGAGGAGGATCTCTGTGAAGTCATCGATGATGAAGCATCCATATAGGATCAAGTCAATGAAGAAGACCTTATTGGTGAAAGCATTCAAACCTCCATGCCCTCAATTCATGAAGACAAAGGTTTGGCAAGCCCTGGTCTTCCTCAAATTTCTGAAGGAGGAGTGTTTGAAGATGGACCTTCTAAGGATGGTGCATGTTCAGATTTATTTGCTTCTCTTTTTGATGAAGATAGGGCAGCCAAGGATATGTTTGTTATACAGATTATTGAAGATATTGAAGGATATGTTTAAAATTTTGGTCATAGTTTAGATACAGATTATTGAAGAGTTTTAGGGGATGCTATTTATGACACATCTAGTGAAGAAAATGTAGACTTTGAAACTTTTGGACAATTTAATATGGTAGAAGCAGATTCAGAAAATTTTCATGATCTTTTCCAGATGTATGCTCATGATACAAATTTTGAATATAATGAGGATATTTGTTTCAGATTTGTTTCAACCATTTAGGGTCGATTTATTATAGCTCTCTGATAGCAATTTCCAGATATGTTTTATGGGTAATAATGCATGTTCTCTTCGGCATGTGGAACTTGGGTCATAAATATACAGACTTTTTGCAGCCTTGTTGTTATTGAACATGAGTCAAGTTTAGCAAATTTCAGTCTTGTTTCCTTTCTTGCACTTTAGATTTATTTCAACACTTTAGGCATATGCGACAACCAAAATCCAGGGTATTATCAGTCTTTTTTCTGCCGTAAATAATACATAAATTTTTCATATTTGAAGTGTAAAAAATGCAGAACTTTCCAGCCCTTGTTATTTTTAGAATTTTGTATATTTTTATATAAAGATGTGGTTAGAAAATGGATGTTAGTGCTGGAAATTACATATGACAACATATTTTTCAATTTCGGATTTGTAGTAGTAATTTCCAGCCATCAAGAGTGAGCAACAAGTCATGAAATGTGGACATAAATTTCTTCTTAGACCTGAAACTTCCATTCATACTTAAGATCCATATTTGTTGGAGCTGTCCACACCTTGCTTTCTCGAAGGTGTGAATCATGTATTGTATGCAGATTTTCCTTTGAAGAGGCACATAGATGATGTTTTTGAGGTTTATGAGGGACTGCCATATGTACTTTCCAGGCCTTATATTAGCTCTCTTCAACAAGAGATTGACTTGGCATGTGCTGCATTATGTCACTCTTTTGCAGATTTTTGTATTGGATACCATACATATGATGTAATTCCAAATTGTAGCCACCTTATTATGTCTTTTCTAGTACATGTATACTTTGTTATGAGCATCTCCTTGTTCTGGTTAATGACCAAACAGAATGGGAGAAGTGGTGGCATCGATGAGACAAACGCATGGCTCCATTGGTTGTGTGATTCCGCTTAGCACTTTCATTTACATATGCTAAGTAGGGTTGGGTAGGAAGGATAAGCTCTCTAGCATAACCATTATATTTCATTTCATGTTGTTTTCAGCATTGTTGGCTTATGCCTTTTTCGTGTAGAGCCAATTTTGAAGTAACAAATTGTATGGACATTTGTATGTAATGTTTAGGGATGTGATGTGGATCCATTTTGCCACATTATTGTATATTTGCTTGGAGAGCTAAGTTGCAGGAAACGTGGATCCAGGGTCCATTTCTGTACGGAAACGGGGAAAACTGTACCGTACGGCCCGAAAACTCGTTTCCGGCTGTACTGGCCCATTTCTCGAGGAGGAAGCGTGGCCAGTACGACCGGAAATGAGTTTCCAGGCCGTACGACGGAGTTTCCTCATGCAAATTGACTTTTTCTTATGTTATTATTATTATTATTATTTTGTTTTCTACTTTTTTATTGGGCGACTAAAGTGGCTTCTAAATTTCATCAAAATGTTTAAATGTAATAAATTATAATGTATCATGTATGCTTTATGATTGCACATAACATTTCTTAAATGTCCTAAATTCTAATATATATATATATATATATATATATATATATATTCGCGTTTCCCCATTTCCAAAATTTGGGGAGGTCGCCTTTCATACCTGTGCCCGTTTCGGAAACTCGTACCCGTTTCCTTGTTTTGTGCAACTTAGTTGGAGAGTCTTCTAAACAGGTACATTGGAGATTTTGTGGCTTTCATGCACTCTTTCTTAAAGAGTACATGTCCCCAAGTTGGAGCTAGCTATTATTCCACATATTACATGAGAGGTAAATGTGTGATTTTCATCGCATGACAACGTTTTAGGGGTATCACATTGAAGTGATGGTACACAATGTCTACTTTTTGCTTCGAGATAGGATATCGTGGTTGGGCATCTTGATGGATATGGATCCTCTTAATTTACTATGATGTTGATGCACATTGATTCCATGGATTATATGTCTTGGTTCCTATTTGCTTTACATGGTTACACTTGATATTCATATGGATGTGATGTTATATTCCTCAAGGCTATATCTTGCCTTATTTGGATAGATCAACCCACTTGATGATGGTGCTAGCTCCTTACCTCACTACATGGTTTCAATCCTTGCACACTTGTATGGAGCCCTACTCATGGTGTTGATATGATGAACTATGGTCTTTTGGAGAGAGGTTGAACACTTGAGATGTCTATCATAGATGAGATTGACATTCCCATTCATGGAAGCATACACCTTCTTGCCACATAGATTGCTTCTTGATGGAGTGACCTAGGATTTTGAGGTCAACTTGACATGGTTTTGGCATTTGAGCATGATCCTTGAGTGCTCCAATTCTCTCATTGATGGCTTTATGACACACACACTTTGCAGATTTTGAGGAAGTTGTTTGTCTTGGAAATCATGACTATGCCTTGGAAATTGTGATAGGTGTCTCCACTGTTGTGATAGATATTGCTTAGGGCATTGTGAACCATGCATTGAGAGTTGTGGCATTGCCTAGGGCATTGTGATGTTGCCTAGGGTGTTGTGACATGCATTTGGAATTGCGAATTTGCCCAAAGCATTGGAGGAACTTTGTCATAGGTTTCTTGCATGGCTATCTCTCTTTTTTCAATGGTTATTAGCATCTTGGCACATGTTTTAGGTGATTTTCAGCATATGGATGAGGATTGGTGGCATTGTGCTTCTTGGTGAGGGTGTCGTAGGGTTTGATGTGTTTATCATGACCCTATTGTGATATTTGATGAGATAGACACCAAACTTGGGGGGCACTCCTATTTCATGATTCTTCAGGCTTGCTATCGTTGGAGGGGCCAACCTACTCATGGTTGCACATATTGATTTCATTGCTAGAGTGCTTGGTTTCCATGCTATATTTTGATGATGAGATTGCACTTTATGATGGAGATACACTTATTCTCATGATGTGCTCCCTTACATAGATATGGAGGCATTTAAGGTGATTTGGTGTTATTTTCTCATTGGAGAGACGCTGTCCTAATTATTTGGAGGTTATTATTGACTTGACCCTTGTTCCATGGTGTCTATTTTATGTTGGTCAACCTACTTATATTGAATCCACTACACTTGCTTTGATTTGTGGATGGTTGTTACACTTTACAACCATATGTGTCACTTGGAAGCTTTTATTGCGTGTCTTTAAAAGTTGGTTACACCTTGGAGCTTGAGCTTAAATGACTTGGGGTACACTTCTCTTGAGCGCTACACCTTTTGAGGCATCTATTACACTTCTTTCATGATGATGAGGAGGTCATCCACTATGGGAGGTCATTTTGCAGATGTTCCCATGCTATTTGTTGAGGGTGTCCACATATGGAGTACTACTTAGTCCTCTAGCTTGGATGATGTGCATGTGTAACATAGAGCTTCTATTTGTACATTCTTCATTGCATTTGATGGGACGACTTAGTCATGGAGGCCACACATGTGGCTATAATTGGTTATTTGGGACACATCATAAGGACTTAGTTGTGAATTGATTTGTTGAGGTTGTTTGTGCTAATTTATTGAGGACATCCTACTCTCTTTGTCTTGGTTTCACACATGGACACATCTTGGAGGGCACACATGTGGATAAATTTTCATTTACCATTTTTAGAGGTTGTTACATGGTTGATTCCTCAACCAAAGGAAGCATCCCATTATCTACTTCTTAAGAAAGTTGTAACTAACTCCACTATTTTACTATTGTTTGACTTGTATGCTGGGGTTAGTTACTTGAGGGTATTATTGTATTGTTTTCCTTGGGTAGTTATTGTAACCTCTTGGAGGAAATTGTGGATCTCAACAAATTCATTTGCATACTTTTAGTATGCAAATTGTTGAGAGGATTATTTTATTGTGATTTTGTGGAGGACTAATGGATTTAGGAAAACAATTCATTGTTTATTGTGAGAGGAGATAGAGTTGAAACCTATATTAAAGGTTTACTTTCTCCATTTGTAAAGTGTGAGTGAAAGAGCTCCCAAGCTTTGGAATCAAATTGTCTTATCTTTTTCTAAGCTTTGTGGAATGGGTGATCAACCTTGGTGAAATGTGGCATATATTCTTGTTTCTTATTAGTAGTCTTTTGTTGCAGGTTTGGATAGTCAAAGTTTATGTGGGTGCTTGTAATGTCCTCTATGAATTGAGGATGAATGGGACAAAATAACCTATTCATCCTCGTAGGCTATAGTCCTCTATAAGAGGAAAAACCCCAAAATTCCCACTGTTGGGCAAGTTTTGGGGCAGCTGGGCGAAGAAACCCAAAGTTGGGGCTTGGAGTAAAGTTTACCTAAACGTTTTAGAAGAAGAGACCCTTTTAGGAAATCTATAAATATGAAAGCGATGAATTCATTTTGGATCATCAAGTATGGATCATTTCCTTTGTTTCTTGAGCATTAGTTCTGAGGGTTTTAAGGCCCCTTTTCTTCTTGTCAATTTCAGTGGTGAAAGATTCCACCCTAGTTTATATCCTTTTCTTCTTTTCTCTGTGTTGGTACAAGTTTCTATCTAGGCAGCGAGTTTTGTGGGAATTGGCTTTGTTATGGTACAGGAAACATCTGACAGGTAGCGAGGGTTTGGGTTGATTCCACATTTAGTAGTAGCGTTGTCCCGTGTTTGATTGGCATCTTCGTTCTAGAGTTTTTCACAAAGGCATTGAAGTCTTTGTTTCATCCAAACCGACGTTCGGGCACAACGAAGGCTTTAATTTTCTGAGAGGGACGTATTAGGAGCATAAACAAGATTGGGCTACATCGCATAAAATTTGAATGCTCTGTGATGAATCTCTGCCACTTATTGATGTATTTGGAGCATAAACAAGAGTGGGCTATGTCATATTAATTTTGAATGCTTTGTGATCTTAATTTTGCAGCTTAGTGATAAATTCCAACCATTGGACTAGATTCCCCTTTCCGAGAGGACCAAAATTGATCTTTGAAGCACTGGATTCGGATAAGGGAAAGTGTATTTTTGAAGTGAAGCACACAATGTCACATTTGATCAAGTTGGCCTAGAGGACAAATTGCCACTCCTCCAACGCCTATAAATACAAGTCAAGGAGCCTCATTTGGACACCATCATCACACCATCTCATCATCTCTTCTTGGGTTCGATACATCTGAAAATTGCAAGGCTTCTCTCACATGTGCGAAGAAGAAAGAGGATGAAATTACAGGTGGCTGAAATCTAAGCTTTTTGCAACTTTGACTAGTGTTGACTAATGTTGACTTTGACTTTTGGAGCTGATTTTTGGTTCGATCTTTTGGGATTATTTATGTTTGGGTAAGCCACATCTTTTGGCACAAAAACTGAGACATTTGAAGGAGTTTGACTTGGGTTGGCCACAGGGAAAATTGCAAACTTGATCGTAGAATTTTCTCTCCTTTGACTAGATATTTTTGGACTATTTTGGCCTCTGGTTGACCAACATTTGAGGCTGCACTCTTTGACCTTTGACCGAGTTTGATTGGAGCACTTCGATTACAGATTCATGGATTGGTTAGGGCACACTGATTGCTGTTGACCATTGAGTATGATAGTTGGAAAAATTTGACTTTTCTTCATTAGCATTTGGATCTTTGATAGTTGATAACATATAAGTCAAATTTTTACTTTGACTCTTGGATTTGGGCTCATTGTACTCTCTTGTTGATGTTTTGATTGTCTCATATTGTCACTGCATTTACTGTTCTATCTTCAGTTACCGAATTGAATTGGAAAATTTATAGTTACTGAATTTGCTTATTGAAGAAGTGAATTGGGCTAAAGTAATTGAAATAGCATAGAGCATTGCTAACATGTGACAAATTTCCACGACTCCATGACTAAGTCACAGACTTTTGTGGCGAACATCAAACATCAGGAATTTGACCCTGATCTTTCTGTGGTTGTTCTTGGAATCCCAGGCTTATTGCGGTCCTGGCGGCTTAACACAGAGAGGACCCTTCGAGTTGAAGTTCGTGCCATCTGAGAAGTTGAGGATGAATACCAACGTATTAAATCCTTGGTGGAATTTTGTGAAAGCCCTCACGGATTCAGGCACTTGTAGCTGACGCAAGGAAGAATAGTGACAGAAAGGAAGGGAATTGGATCTTGAGAAAAGGAGGAGCTAACAGATATTTCCAGGTCTAAAGTAACTTCTGTAGCGACTTAGGTTACAATTTTTTGGTTAGGGTTTCTTTTGGATCGACCTCCCCTCTGTAGAATTTGGTCTCTAATTAAAGTATGCTTTGAAGTGATCTCCGAACAAGTTTACACTTTTGAACTGTGGCTAATCTATACATACATTGTTTTGTTCTAAAGGTTGCATTGTATGAATTACTGTGTATTGAATTGGGTTATACGTTCTGTTCAATATTGTGTTACAATTATTTGACACTATGTACCAAAAAAATACATTGTTTGCATTAGATATGATTGTCAACTGTTAAGAAACCCCTGGCTTAAACCCTAATCATTATGAAACCCTAATGCAAAAATTAACCTAGTCCATTACAGTGGTATCAGAGTGCTAGAATCTTGCCATCCTGTGAGTTTTGTGTATGTTTCTAGGAGATACGAGTAATGTTACAGTCAGGAAGAATAAGGTTAATCACAGGGAAACCATGGAGGGTAAGGAGGAATGAGGAGATCCATACACCAAGGATCTCTTACATGTACTGATACATGGACAAACAAAAATATCAAATTTTATATTACAAGGGCAGCAACGGGGACAACAATTAATGCAAACATTGGCCTAGGGTCAACAACAATTTGCTCAACTAGTGAGTAATCTCATAGGAAATGAAAATGTTGCTTGCAACAACATAACTAACATGGAAGGGGGTGGGAATCATAGTCCCGATCCTCCTAACACTAGGGAAACCAACAAGAGGAGTCATCGACCATTGCTTCCTCAATTCATGAATAATCGAGCCCTGGCAAACCAAGAAGCTATTGAACCAAACACGTTGCTGGATAGTTACTTTCGGGAATATGCAAAAAACACACTAGCAACCATGACCTTCAATGAATACAACAATTTCATATTAAAAAACAAACCCAGGGGACAACCTAATTTTGATCTAATACGCAAGGTGAGTAAACTTTCCCTTCACTCATTCAATGGGTCATCTGAATGTAGAACAAGAGCTTAGGTGCAAAAAGTTGGACACCTACTTCAGGCTCAACCATATAGCGAAAGCATATGTGATCCAATTTGCCACATTACATCTAGAAGGGGAAGCGCATGAATTGTGGTATCATGGTCTAGTAACAATGGGGCATCCCAACATTATTTCTTATGAAGATTTTATGCAAAGGCTTATAGAAAGTTTTGACTGGAAGAACCTAGACATCCACTTTAGAGAATTGGCACTTCTCAAGCAGACGAGATCGCCTGAAGAGTTCATTACAAAATTTGAACGTATCCTTGTCATGGTAATAGATATATCTGAAGAAAGATCAATCATGCTTTTTCCGGAGGCTATATCTGAACCACTACATGGCTGGGCAAAACCATTCAATCCCGCAACCCTTCAAGAGGCTATTAGAAGACTCATTATATGGGAAATGCAACAGTCAAATCTAAAGCCCCTCCCAAGCCTTTCATTCCCCCAAAAGATAAGGAGAAGGCCCCTCAATGTGATTGGCCCAAAAGGGATAGGTTATATGAAGAAACTCGAAGCGAACTAAGGTGGAAAAAAATATGTTTTATTTGCAGGGGACCATGGGGACCTAAACATCGTTGTTTAGGAAAGGGGAAGATTCACTACATCAAAGTGCTCTTTGACATCGAGAAAGAAGGAGAAAAACCCACACCTAGCAATGATGAACCCATTGAGCCTAGCAGTCCCAAGGAAGAACACCCACAGGAAGAAGCTAAAGAGGAGGAAAAACCCCGCAAGAAAAGAAATCCCGACCACAAGTTAAGATTGCGACTCTTTCAAGAACACCCATATATTACACCTTCAAGGTCAAAGAAGTTGTCAAGGGACAACATATCGCAACCTTGATTGATGGGGGAGCTACACATAATTTCGTTGATGCAACATTAGTAGTAAAGAGAGGGCTTCCCATAGAAGAATTCAAAGGCCTTGATGTAATAGTAGCAGATGGGTACAACTTGGATTGCACACGGATGATCCCAGGTTCGAGTACAACACTTGGTGATTATACTTTCACTAGTGACTTTTACGTAATCGATTTGGCAGATATTAATATGGTATTTTGGGGGTTTAATGGTTGTATTCATTGGGAAAGCATACTATGGACTATCAAGCATTGGAAATGGAATTTAAAGCCCCAAATGGCCGTAAAGTGGTTTTGAGGGGTATGGAAAACGTTGGACCACAGGTCGTTTTTGCTAGAAGGATGGATGCCATTTTTAGTCATAGGGATGTATCATATGCAACATAATGCAGGATTACGAGCCAAAAGACTCCTAGCAGTGACAAACCACAATGCAGAGCAGACATTCAACCAGTGCTAGTCAAACATGGTTAGGTATTTGGTGATATTATCCAAGGATTACCGCCAAAAAGAGGATTTGAACATATTATAGAACTAGAAGAAGGGGCCAAGCCCGTAATCATGACATCATATTGACATCCAAAGAAATTCAAGGACGAGATAGAGAAGAACATCCAAGAATTATTAGTAATGGGCCATATCAGACCGAGCTCAAGTCTGTTCGCCTCATTTGTGGTTTTGGTGAAGAAGAAGGATGGCATGTGGAGGATGTGTATTGATTCCCAAGCTCTCAACAAGAAAACCATCAAAAACAGGTATCTTATTCCCAAGATCGATGAATTACTAGATGAGTTTCATGGAGCAGTATATTTTTCAAAGATTGACCTATGATGAAGGTATCACCAAATCCAAGTTCGAGAGCAGGACATGCCAAAAGCAACATCCCATTGCCACTATAGACACTTCGAGTTTTTGGTCATGCCCTCTGGGCTAACCAACACACCCGCCACCTTCGAATCTTGCATGAACAACATCTTCAACAAGTACCTTAGGAAGTTCTTATTAGCATTTTTTGATAACCTTCTCATTTACAACAACACATGGGATGATCACTTGGAACATTTGGATAAAATATTGAGCATCATGCAAGAACAGTCACTTTATGCTAGGGCATTAAAGTGTGAGTTTGGATTGACAAAGATTCTTTACTTGGGACACATAATCAACAAAGGGAGTACAGGTTCATCAAGAAAAGATCTACGCAATATTGGACTGGCCTACACCCAAGAGCCTAACTGAGTTATGAGGATTCTTCGGGATTTGCAGCTATTATTGATGGTTTGTCAAAGGCTTCTCTTAGTTCAGTGCACCCTTCACAGATTTAACTATGAAGGGGGCATTCAGGTGGACAGATGAATCCTACAAGATGTTTAACAAGCTCAAGGAAGTAATGAGCTCATGTCCAGTTCTGGCCCTCCTCGACTTTAGTCAGTGCTTTGTATTAGAATGTGATGCATCAACGGAAGGCATTGGGGTTGTCTTAATGCAAAAGGGCCACCCCATTGCATTCGAAAGTCAGAATGTCCAGGATACCGAGAAACTTTAGTCCAAATATGATAAGGAGATGCTCTTTATTATGCACACTTTGGCTAAATTCAAACAATATTTGGTGGGAAACAGGTTTGTAGTCAGGATAGATCACAACGATTTACATCATTTTTTGGAGAGAAAAGCCCCAAATGAACAACAACAGAAATGGGTAAGTAAAGGTCAAGCTTATGATTTTGATATTGAGTATGTAAAGGGGAAAAGGAATGTTGTGGCCGATGCACTTTTTAGGAAACCGACAACCTGTTCCTTCATAGAACAACAATGAGAGAGCATCTCAATGGAATTCATCACTGGGCTACCCAAAGTGAAGGGAAAAGATTGTTTCTATACCGTGGTGGATTGATTGACAAAATTCACACACTTCTTTGCAATACTAGTTGACTATTCTGCCAAACAAGTAGCAAAATTCTTTTTCAAAGAAGCCTTCAGACTCCACAGACTACCTAAAAATATAGTCAGTGACCGGGACAACATGTTTATGGGTGCATTCTGGCAAGAGCTGTTCAGGCTAGTGGCAACAAATTTATCCCCTAGCACTTGTTATCACCCACAAATAGATGGGCAGACAAAGATCATGTATAAGTGGATTGAAGGGTATTTGCGTAACTATGTGACGGGTTAGCAAAAAGCATGGGTCAAATGGTTGTACCTTGGGGAGCATTGCTACAATACCACCTACCATTTATCCATCAGGATGATGCCTTTCAGAGCGCTATATGGATATGATGCACCCTCCTTTATCGACAAGGTTTTTGGAGACAACAAAGTACCCATTGCTAAAGACTGGATAGAAGATAATCAAGATATTCTCAAGATACTCAAGGAAAACATGCAGGATTCTCAAAATCGACAAAAGATGTATGCAGACCAATATTGACTAAAACACAACTTTGAGATAGGAGACCTCCTTTTCTTGAGATTCCAGCTCGATAGACACTCCACACTAAAGAAAAGCAGTGCAAAAAAGTTGAAGCCTAGGTTTTATGGGCCTTATAAAGTTTCTATGGAAGGTTGGCGAAGTGGCATATGAGCTAGAACTACCAAGCGACAACAGAATCCATAATGTATTGTGTGTGTCGTGCCTCAAGAAGGTTGTGGCACAATAGGTCACCACCTCTATCGAGTTGCCACCATTAGACGAAGAAGGGCAACTGGAATTGATTCTAGAGACGGTCATGGCTGTGCGGGAAAAGAAGTTAAGAGGGAGAGGAATTCCGGAATACCTTATCATGTGGAAGAATTTGCCAGAGGAGAATGCGAGATGGGAAGGTGAATGTATTCTGCAACACCCAAATTTGCAATTGCTTGAGGACAAACAATTTCGAGCAAGGGGGATTGTAACAGTGTAATGTCGTCTACGAATTGAGGATGAATGGGAAGAAATAACCTATACATCCCCGTAGGCTATAGTCCTCTATAAGGGGAAAAACCCCAAAATTCCCATTGTTGGGCAAGTTTTGGGGCAATTGGGCGAAGAAACCCAAAGTTGGGGCTTGGAGTAAAGTTAACTCATCATTTTAGAAGAAGAGACCCCTCTAGTAAATCTATAAATATGAAAGAGGATGAATTCATTTTGGATCAAGTGTGGATCATTTCCTTTGTTTCTTGAGCATTAGCTCTGAGGGTTTTAAGACCCCTTTTCTTCTTGTCAATTTCGGTGGTGAAAGATTCCACCCTAGTTGACATTCTTTTCTTTTTTGCTTTGTGTTGGCACAAGTTTCTATTTGGGTAGCGAGTTATGTGGGAATTGGCTTTGTTATGGTACAAGAAACATTTGACAGCAACAAGGGTTTGGGTTGATTTTGTGTTTAGTAGTAGCGTAGTCCCATGTTTGATTGGGATCCTCGTTCTAGGGTTTTCATCAAAGGTAGCGAAGTCTCTGCTTAATCCAAACTGACGTTCAGGCACAACGAAGGCTTATTTTCTGAGAGAGACATATTTGGAGCATAGATAAGAGCATTAAATTTGAATGCTCTGTGATGAATCTCCGTGACTTATTGATGTATCTGGAGCGTAGACAAGACTGGGCTACGTTGTATTAATTTTGAATGCTCTGTGACGAATTTCCATGTGTCCGTGACTAAGTCGCAAACTTCTGTGGCTGACATCAAACATCAGGAATATGAACTTGATCTTTTGGTTATTTCTTTGTGAAACCCTAGGCTTACTGTGGTCCTAGTGACTTAACACAGAGAAGACCCTTTGAGTTGAAGTTCGTGCCATCCGAGAAGTTGCGGGGACAAATAATAGCTATTAACCAATGTTGCGAAAACTGTTATCGGGATTAAATCGGCGAGGGGAAAAAATAAGAAAAAATCGGGAAAAAATCTTAAAATACAAAAATATTCATTTTTTTTTTTAATATCTAAAGCATATACAACATAAAATAAATACATTGACACATAAAGATGATAAAAGAACTAATATATAAGATGTGTAATATCATTTTTAGTGCTACATCACACATAACAATGAATCCTGTCCTGAATAGTAGGTCTTGACTCCTGAGTCGCAACTCAGCCTCAAAATATCAGCAAAAAATATAATAATGTATCTCATATCACGAGTCATAATGTCACATACAATGAAATGAACCAAATAACTAATACTACTGATTTCCTCTGCCCCTTTTGCGAGAAAATGCAATAGCTTTCCCTTTCCCTCTAGATGTAGATGCTGGTGGAGTTGGTAGTGAACTCTGTTGTGCTCTAAAAGCTGAAGAAGTAGGAGCTAGAGGAGGTAGACCACGTCCTCTACTGGTGGCGGGTAGCCTAGGTAGGTGGTGTCACCTCCTCCTCCTATTGCTCCTCCTCCTTTACACCTTCCACTACCTCTTGCTCTAACTAATCATCGGTAGACTCCATGAGAGGCCTCTTGGTCTCAACCCTCCATGCAGCAGTGGTGTCAATCCCATCCAATGAGATAGCATCCATATCAGGTATCCTCTCAAGTTGCCCCACACACAATCGAAGATTGTAGTAGACATAAACCATGTTATTAAGTCGTCGGGACTCCAACCAGTACAGATCATAAAATAATAATTACAAAAAAATATTATTTAATGAATTCAAAAAATTAATTGGAAATTTGCAATATTTTAAGTTTTAAGTTTAACCTATTGCGCTTCTTGTTGTGTATTTTTTCAAATACACTCCAGTCGCGTTTGCATCGTGAGGAGCTACATGTTTGGCTGAGGATTCGAATGGCAAGCTTTTGCAGATGGGGTACTTTGGCACCATAGTGAGTCGACACATGCATCTACAACAAAATTACAAATAAGATAAACATAAGAAAAAAATGAAATTTGAAAGTTGAAGCAAAATATGAAATTATGAACTTGAAGAGACAATGAAATTTGAAACAAACTAAAAGATACCTGGCATTTGAGTCTTCCTAACAACCACAACCATCTCAAAGCCAAATGTGCTACCTGCCATCCTGTATATCTCCATTTCTTTGGAGATTTCTGCACGTTCTGTTGGAGATCACACCATCCTCTGAACATAGGTTAAGAATCCATCCATGATCTCAGCATCAAATAAGAACCCACATGGGTAAGAAAATGCAGGGTTCAGAAAAATCACTGTAGCATGAATGGGACGATAGAGTGTGTTGTTCCATCGTTCATCAATCACTTCCCATAGGAGGAGTTGTTTCTGAGACCCCTCATCTCCCTTATCATCATAGTAGGTCCGAATGGATTCTTTGGCCTTGTCCATGGCTTCATACAGATAGCCCATTGCGGGCTTCTGACTATCAACTAATCGAAGAACCTTTACCAAAGGTTCAGTAATGGTGCACACCTCCTGCACTCCCACCTAGAAGTTTTCCTGTTGTGAAACTAATCTGCATATGGCCTCTCCTTCTGGTTTGCGGCGAAATGTTAAAGCACGTCACTCTTTAGAAAGAAACATTCTCTTCACATCCCACATAGAATTCAAGAGGGATTGAAGAGATATGAAACTGGTGGCAAACCGTGTAATGGTAGGGCGCACCAACTCCTTGTTGTTGGTGAATTTTCTCATCAAGCTAAGCACAAATGCATGATTATATATAAATTTTGTAATGCTTTTTGATGAGTCAACAATATCTTTGACAAAGGAAATTTTTCCTATGTCCTCCAACATCAAATCAATACAATGTGCAGCACAAGGTGTCCAAAATAAAGTAGGATGCCTTTCCATAAGCATCTTGCTAGCAGCAACATAATTTGCAGCATTGTCCGTTATGACTTGCACAACATGTTCTGCACCCACCTCCAAAATAAACACATCCAACAAATCACATGATAATTTTGCATCTTTGATATGTGAAGATGCATCAACAGATTTCATAAACATTGTCCCCTTGGCACAACTAACCAAGAATTTTATAAGGGTTCTCCCCTTTTGGTCGGTCCAACCATCTGACATCACAGTGCATCCTGTTCGTGTCCATGATGCCCTAAAATCTTCCATCTTTTGGTGCAGTCAACCTTTTCATCTTGAAGAATGCAGCCTCTAAAGTCATCATAAGAAGGTATTTTGTACCCTGGGCCAACAACTGCAATAGCATCAATAGTAGGCTGGAAAAATGGATTATTCCTTGCAACGCTGAAAGGAATATCACTCCAAAGGAGAAACTTGCCCAACAACTTGTCAGCTTGTTCTTTCTCATTTTTTTTAAGCATTGAAGTAATAGATGGTTGTGAACCAGGGGTGGTTCTAGGAACAAAAAACGATGAGGCAACTACAGGGTTGGTTGTAGACATTGATGCTGAAGTAGAACTAGTGCCACTTCCATAGTCACCTCCTAACACTCTCTCTGCTAGTTGCTTCTTCAGATCTGCTTTGGTCACTTTCTCTTGCTCTAATTCTTTCAATGATCTCATGGATTTTTGGATGATTTCCCCATTTGTATTGGTGTAAGGCCTTGCATCATGTCCAGGGATTTGTGCAAGGTGATACTTCTATCTATAAACCCCCCTTGACATATGCTGCCCACACAACTTGCAAGACAAGTTCAATCTATCAAACCCTCCATCAGGTTCACCAAATTCCCACAGAGGGTCCAATTTCCTTGACATGTTTGTAACTTGGTTGAAATCTTGAGTTTTAATGTAAGATGAAGTTTGAAGTTGAACCTATGGCACAATAAGAATTGCAAGTTACAAAAAAATAAATAAAATTACATACATGACACAACACATTGAATTTTTGACAAACAAACAAAAAAACCTCAATTCAATCCAAAATGAACTCTCTCCACTCTATGCAACAAAAATGAGAAAAAAACACCATCAAATCCACTAAAAAATCATTGATAATCAATGGGTTATAGAAATCCAAGCAAAAACAAGGAAAAAAACCAAAACAAAATGGCCAAATTTGGTGCCCATACCTGAAAACCATGGTTTGCCGAAGAAATTTGATTCAAATACGAAGTTCTCTTGCTTGGGATGCTAAAATCTCCAGGCTTCCTCCTCCTCTGCCCTGGTAGACGCCTTCCAGGCTTCCTCCTCCTCTGCCCTAGTAGACGCCTTCTAGGCTTCCTCTCCTCAGCTCTCAAACCATGCTGATGTCTGTTCAAAATGACAAAAAAATCATTTTTTCCTTATAAAACGCGTTGTTCGGGAGCCTGACGATTTTTACACATCGAATCACGAGTATTTAGAAAAAATCGCGATTTTTTTAGCGATTTTTTTGAAAAAAAAAGTTCGTAATAATCGGGCGATTTTATCGTAGAAATGAAAAAATCGTGATTAAATCCCGATTTTCGCAACACTGGTATTAACTCTATAGTGGAATTTTGTGAAAGCCCTCATGGATTCGGACACCTGTAGCTGACGTGAGGCATAATAGTGACAAAAAGGAAGGGAATTAGATCGAGAAAAGGAGGTGCTAACGGATAGTTCCAAGTCTAAAGTAACTTTTGTAGTGACCTAGGTTACAATTTTTTGGTCAGGGTTTTTCTGAATTGACCTTTGCTCTATAGAATTTGGTCTTATGATTAAAGTATGCTCTAAAGTGATCTTTGAACAAGTTTACATTGTTGAATTGTGGCTAATCTATGCATACATTGTTCTGTTTCGAAGATTGCATTGTATGAATTACTTTGTATTGAATTGGGTTATACGTTCTGTTCAATATAGTGTCACAATTATTTGACACGGTGTACCAAAAAATACATTGTTTGCATCAGATATGATTGTCAAATGTGAAGAAACCCTTGCTTTAAACCCTAATCATTATGAAACCCTAATGCAAAAATTAACCTAGTCCATAATAGTGCTATAGAGGAGTTGTATTGCTATGTTGGAGGAGGTAAAATATCTTTGTTACATTGTTTTAAAGTGAAAGAATCCTTGCTGTATTATTCCTTGTGAACAAAAGCAACATTCAATCTCTTGGGCAAAAACACTCTCAAATTGATTTGGAAGTGGTTCGATTCTTGAAGACCCTTCCCTTTCTAAAATGTGATATTTGGCTTCCGAAATCTAGGACTCTTTGAATCTTGTTTTGAGTGTTGACATCCCAATTTTCCCTTTAGATCTTAGGGCTAATCGCCCCCTTGAGGTTGCATCTTGGCCCCATAGCCCAACCAAAGTAAGGCATTGATCTTCTCTTTCGTCCACTATCCAAAAAATACAAAATCTCCAAAAATTGTTTCTGTTTCCTAAGCTCTCTCTTGCTTTGATTCTATATCATAGACATTGAGCTTAGTTAACCATAGGGAAGCTCCCCTTGACTAAATCCATCCCTAGTCTAAAGTGAGAAAGGCAAAACCACTAAGGTGATAGTGGTGGCTTGCCTAATTATCCCTTGGGCTTTCATCCATGTGTTTAGGGCACTTTGCACCTAATGAGAACTTGGGAGGTAACATAACCATTTAAACATAATAAGCTATGGTTTATCAGTGTTAGACCCTATATTTATGTCTTTTGAGGCAAAGCTAGTACACAAATTTGCACATAATAAAATTGAGGCTATAATAATCAACCTTGTATTGCTTTCAAACATAAACCTAAGATATGCCATGATTGTAGCAAAACATAGATGAAAAGAAGAGAAATAGATAATGTCAACCAATTCTTGCTGGAGTCTGCCCCATTTCTCTTCTTGTTGATAGGCATGAATTTATTTCATCCGACAACCAAGAATTGAGCTCTTGGTGGTAAATGATAGACTTATCAAGGTTTTTTTTTGGGAGGTTTTGTTATAAACAAATTCAGAGTCCAAGCTGTTACGAAAAGCATCCGTTTCATCTTTTGGGACTATATATATATATATTTAATAATTTATAAAGTCTCACTAAAGTCCATGTCCTCTCACATTTGGTTGATCCTAGCTTTGGTTGGAAATAAGTTCATTATATATCCATTAGTTTTTGTCAATCAGAGTTCAATCTCTCCTCCATAATCTACCATTCAGAATCCTCTTCTTATTTTTTTGAAAGCCAATAAGATTGTTTTTAATACCAGTGTATGTAGTCAGCAAGAGGGTTCTAGGCAGCGGGTACAGTTTGGCTATGTTCTGACACAAGGATTTGGCTGGGATACATATCTAAGGAGTTTAGACTCTGGAGTACACATAGGAAATGGATACCTTAATCTAAGCAGGAACTTTTGCTATTGGTATATCTCAAAAAATGGAAGTTTGGTTGTTTGATTTCTGAAGTCAAGGTATTCTGCCTATTTAAATTATTCCCTTCTGGGAATTTATCATAAATACCACAGAATAGAATGGTCGCTGTTATTTAATGTTTCTGCATGGTTGTTGTATAAACTAGTTACATGTGGACAGGGGGCATCGATGCCAAGCTTAAAGAAATCAAATATCATCCAATTTTTTTTGAAAAAAAATCATTCCATCATTATCTGAAGTCAAGGTATTCTGCCTATTTAAAACACTCCCTTATAACAATTTATGATAAATTCCACAGAATTGAAGGGTGGCTGTTATTTTAATGTTTCTGCATGGTTATAGTAAACTGTAGTTACTGGGGACAGGCACACCTCCCTGCACAGTAGGTTTCTGTCCCCAAAGTCCCCCCCAATCCCAGGGAATTGGTGGACAGGTTAGGGATGTCCCTGATTTGCATGGTTATAGTAAACTGTAGTTGGGGACAGGCGCATCTCTGTAACGAATAAAATATATAAATATAATGTAAAAGATAATAATCATAAATAATAGTTAAGTTAAGCTAATAATTATGTTGAAGAGGCATGTCTAATAGGACATGACTCTTCATGAAGAGACACTTGCGTGATATATAAGCAAGCTTGTTGTTCCCATTGTAAATCATTATCATTCTTATTCTTATTCACATATTTAATATATTATTTATATCCTTAATGGATATCTTGATATTCCAAGTCTTCTGGAGTAATTAATTTATAGAAAGAACTTTGTTCGCTTCATTGGTATCAGAGCCACGTTGGCTGATCACCAGGCCTTTGGCTATCAACCTATCATCAAGCGTTTCGCTACATATTGGGAGATTCTCCATTTTTTTTAGGTCTTTGACCATTATTTAAATTTTTTTTTATAAAGAATAAAGATATAATAAAGAATAAAGAAGAAGGGTATATTAAAAAAAAAGAGGAAAGGAAATAAAATATTGTGAACAAACAAACAAAAAGTGGATAAATATATATATATATAAATATATAAATATAAAAGGGTTTTACATTATTGATAAAAGTGCATAATAAAGATAAGCGGGAACCTTTCCAAGTATATTTAAAAAAATTTACGTGGAAAAGCCCGTGGTTTTAGAAACCAATGGTAATTGCCCGTGGTTTTAGAAACCAGTGGTAAGTTTACATTTTTACGTTTTACGTGGAGAACATTAACTGAGGTTTTAGAAACAACCCATGGTATTTTAGAAACCATTAGTAATTGCCCGTGGTTTTAGAAACTAGTGATAAGTTTTACATTTACGGGGAGAACATTAACCGAGGTTTTAGAAACAACCCATAGTAATTGCCCATGGTATTTTAAAAGTAAAAGATATTTTGATAACGTTGAGAAAAAAGGTGTGATCTAAATAATTTTAATCGTTAAAGATTGTGACCGTACCAAGAGTCACATCTCATCCAATTTTATGAGAAAAAAAATAAATATTATTATAATTATAAAAGGGATACTATATAAGCCTTATATAGTTACGTGTAAAAGGAAAATCGGGTCCTCAAAAAAGTACATATATTTATATAATTATACATTTTATAATATATATAAAATTAATTATTAATATATAAAAAAATTATTATTATATAATTTTTTTTAAAAGAGCGAACAAAAAAAAGAAGAAGAAGAGGAGAATATTTGAAAAATATATATAGGAGAAATAACTGATATTTTATAATAAAAATAGCTCCAGTTGACATATTGTTTACATAAAAGCATAAAGGAAAAAATGGAGACTAGTAATGAAAGGTTTCC